>BQNB010050792.1:0-41332 GCA_026074375.1 Tanacetum coccineum | reverse complement strand
CATATATACAACTAGAAATCTTCCTAATGATCCTTAAGTACATGTACAAACCATGTTTAATTAAAACATGTACCATATGTTTCTAGTTAACCCATTACATAATGGTTAATAACCATGTTGCTCTCCTTTTTCCCTTGGATACCCGGCCACATGCATGTATGTACACAAATCCATGAGATTTCTATAATTTGGTAAATCTTGTACCAAAAATCCTTGTAATTAAGAAAGGTACTTGGGTGGTTTAACAAAACAATGTGTAATTAACAGGAAACCACAAAACCACTAGGATTAAGGCACGATTTGGTTTGTTTGTGTGACTAGATACTTGCCTCTAAATACACACACAAATTCACCATTTTACACTCTTATAACTCACACACTCTCAAACAAGAAAACATATATACTCTCCTCTTGCGTCGAGTCTTAAACCGCAAACAAACACTCCCATTTACTTCATTCAAACCAACAATATACACTAGGGTTTATATTGCAAGTGCATAAGGGGTACACAAGCCAAGGGTTGGCATCCTACACATCCATTATTCGAACCAAGAACTCTAGGACCTTTGTAAATCTCTCACGACATTATATATTTCATATTTTAGTTTCCTTTTGATTTCTAGACTTGTGTCACGATAAATATATGGTTCATGTACATGTAAATGCGTATGTTATACTTGTGTGGTGCAAGAACTCATTAAAACGCCTGTAAAAAATGATTAACGACAAACTAGGGCGTAAATGCTTTGCTTATAAGAAAACTTGGATCATAACGTGAATAAAGACCCTTGTATACGAGTTGTACCAAAAACCATACGTAAACCTTTAAGGTAAACGCGACGTAGTGGCTTGTGAACGAATACGCAACGTTAATAAACGTTTGCATGTAAAACGCGACGTATATATAAGTTAAACAAATGACATATAGTCACTAGGGCACTTTTCGAAACATACATGTTGCTAGAAGAGTAACGGGCCACAATGGGCCTTGTATAATTTAATCATGCTTACGCATGGGCCCAACAGGCCCAAGAGTGGGGGACCCGTAGCTTATTTTAAGCTCATTCGAGCTTATTGTTAGGCTAGGAAGCTTATTAGACTCGAAATATAACAAACATGCGTGAGGTGAACTTCTAATTGGCCTTTCTAGCCCAAATAGCCATATACGAGACTAAACGGGCCCAATAAGCCAACCCAATGGGCCCACATCTTATTTATAAGCTCCACGGGCTTATTTAAGAGATCTACGTGCCTATTGGCTCACATGGACCCTAGGGTATGGTTAAAAACCAAACGAATCCTTAAATGGGCTTGTTAGCCCATTATCGTGAACCATGAAAGCCTATAAGCTACAAATAAGCTTAGACAGCTTATTTGTGAGGTTAAGCAGCTTATAAGGTCTATAATAATCCTAAACAAGCTAATGGACCTTAATGGACCAAGCCTAAACCTTTAAAACACTAAATGGACTCGTAATGGGCCCAAAAGCCTATTACCGGAGCTTATTTGCTTATTGGATAATCTACGAAGTAAATTCAGCTTAATCAGACCCAAAAAAGCTTAATAAAACTAGAAAATAAGTTGTATAATGTATGAAACCCTTTTTATAAACTTTCGGGTTGAGTGATTGTGCTAACGAGCCCAATACGCTCGAATAATCTCAAATAAGCTCACCCGAGCTTATTTTTTAGCTTATCAGATTTTAATAAGCTTAACGAGGGTTTATGTACTTTTGAAATTTCATTTGGACCTTTAAATAGCTTATTGGACCTTAACGGGCCCAATAAGGCTCATTAAGCCCAATAAGCATAAATAAGCTTATCCGAGCTTATTTATAAGAAGTTTCAGCTTCTGTGACTTATTTGGAAGTAATAAAACCAATTGCCACTTGTTAGAACTTAATCGGGCTTAAAATGTGATTTTTACAAGTTAAGGGACTAAAAGTGTCAACTTTGAAACTTGAGGGTTCAAATATGTCAACTCACTGTTTTTGTAAGTTGAAGGACTGTTTTTGTCATTTCTGAAACTTTATGGACTATTGAAACATATAAGGACCTAAAGTGTAATCTTGTAAAGTTGAAGGGCCAAAAGTGTACAAGTGGAAACTTAAGGGTTTAAAAATGTAAAATAGTATATATTTCATAAACCTAGGGGCTGTTTTGAAATTATGGAAAACCTAAGGGTATTTTATAAACAAAAGTGATTTTGTAAACACTTAACGATACGGACGAATTATAATATTGTCGGATATTATACGAGTTGAAACACGACATAATAAATATGAATATTTATTAATAACGTTTATACGTAAACTAAAACGTGTGAAATCGTATACCTTCCCAAGAGCCATCATGTGAATACAAATACAATAAACATGTGCACCACCACACAAGTAATAACAGTATATATAAACTAGCAATTTATTGTAGTTTATACATTAAGTCTTTAGCCTAAACTTGTAGACTAAGACTGGCCGTATTTACTTAGGTATTTGACGGTGTGATTCATTTGCTATACTTGGATATATTTATCATTTCAGAGGACTATTTACTAAGGTGAGTTCATAGCCCCATGTCTTACAATTATTTAAATGATTTACACCTTTGGGGTGAGAACATGCTTTGTTTTACAAATTGGACGCAAGTGTACATTTTATACTATGATTACGTGTTTGCCTAAGTAGCGATAACCCACTGAGCCCTTTTATCATGAACTGTCAATTGCTAGATTGCGAGCGCGAATGTTATAAATAGATCTATTTGGGATTGACGTCCCCGTTTGGGTGAGTAGCGCTCACTGTGCCGGTCTGCTGGACAACAAACGTATACCATGTCGGATTTGGGATGTTGCGGGTTAGAACATCATTCAGGGGCATTCATTGGCAAATTTATTGCATCCATATACGTCGAGCTTCGGTGTCATGAGCTTAGGAAACCGTAATTACTTTTTATGATGTTTGCATCTGTTGCTTAATCATACACTTGGAAATCTTGCGGTCCTACAATTGATTTACATAAACCTATGAATTCACCAACTTTATGTTGACGTTTTAAGCATGTTTTTCTCAGGTCAATAGGGCACGAGGTGCCAAGATACATTGGGGGTCACTCTGTGGAGAGTCAATATTAAAGATTTGGGGCGTATTACATTTTGGGACATTTGTTATAAACCGAAATCTTTACTTATGTTGTCAAACAATTTGAAGCCACGAGCTTATGTAATGAACAAGTATTTTGTTAAATCCAATGTATCTTTTTAAACGACACGTTTAGTGGTCGTTCTCATATCTTGTGCTATTGATCTATGAAGTAACGCCCTCGGATATTCAACATTCCGCTGCTACCCAGATTTGGGGGTGTTACAGATTGGTATCTAGAGCCAAGGTTATAGAGAACCAGGTCAAAAGTTTTTGTCTGGACTATAACCATTTTCAAACACTGCTTTCACAAATGGGATTTGCACGGGACATACATACATTACTTGTTTGCATCTAATATACATGCTTACATGACATACACTGTCTTAGCATTAGTAGTTTACTAAGTGCTTGCATGATTGATATATGCGTATATAAATTATATTACGTATATTACTATAAGACTCTTATAATTAAAACTTTTAGACATAACATATACGTGTATATAAATGATATTACGTATATTACCATAAGAACCTTATAATTAAGGCTTATAGATATATCATACCGATCTTTCCTATAAGTAATACTTATATAAGTTATTTTTGCTTTTTGCAGTGTCCATGTCTTCCTGCGTACATCTGGGTTCACCTACACTTCTGGGGTTACAACCGACTCTGAGCCCGGCAAAGCCTTCTAGGGAGCCGATGATGAGGAGATATCTGAGGGAGGTATTTTACGGGTCATCGTATTAGGATACGACGGACTCCGGATGCAGCCAGTAGCCCCACTATCACCAGAATACATACCAGGCCCAGAGGATCCATAGACACCACCAGTTCCCTAGGACGAGGATGAGCGTGAGCCTATGTTCGTACAGGCACATGATCCTGACTACGTGTCAGAGCCTATATACCCTGAGTATATACCATTGGAGGATGACCATGAGTTTCCAGCTGAGGAGCAGCCATTACCTCCTGTTGATTCACCTACTGCTGAGTCACCCGGATATGTTACTGAGTCAGATCCCGAGGAGGATCCAGAGGAGTACGAGGATGATGAGACAGAGGATTGTCGACTATTCTATGGACGGGGGAGATGATGGAGATGATGATGACGGTGATTCATCTAGGGATGACGCTGATGGTGAGGATGAGGATGACGAGGAGGAGGAGGAGGAGCACTTAGCTCCGGCCGACTCTGCTATTGTTGTACCTGTTGATGAGCATGTTTTCTCACCTGAGGGAACAGAGCCTGTTATACCACCACCCTCCACTGAAATTACTATTGGGGCTAGGATTACCATCCGGCCTTAGACTTTCATATCCCTCCCACCAGAGCAGAGGTTAAGAGACTTCTGGCCATGACTACTCCACCACCATCACTACCTATCTCACTATCACCACCCTCTGCAGGAGAGCGCCTTGCTAGGTGCACAGCCCCACCTGCACATTCATCGCCACCACCTGTACCACCACCTTTACTACCATCATCTGGGTGTCCAACCCAAATCCAGACACTCAGGATAGCATACACTCAGGCTTTCATTGAGGCAGTTACTGCCGCATTACCATCACCTCCACTACCACAACTACCACCATCTCTATACATACTACCACCTGTTGACCGTATGGATGATATTCTCGAGTCTGAGTAGCCACCCCGCAAGAGGTTGTAATTGTCCACCCTAGGCTCCAGATACGAGGTCGGGGAGAGTTCTACTGCTAGACCTACTAGAGGTCGGGGGATAGATTATGGATTTGTCCATGCACGTAGATCAGAAGAGAGGCGACAAGGGATTAGAGATGTTGGGTACGGTATTAGGGATACTTGGGTAGATCCGGCAGAGGCAGTTCCTGAGATAGCACCTATGACCGTGAGAGAGGTCAATACTAGGGTCACAGAGCTTGCTGAGCTCCATAAGCATGATACACATGACTTGTATGCTTTACTAGAGGATGCTTAGGATAGTAGGTCTCGTATATCACAAAATCACAGCAGTCGATATGGACCGCAGCGGTTCGATCTACTTATAATGGGATAGGATGGTCACCACCAGGAGACAGTATGATGGTGAGAAGGAGGAGGCCTATGCTTCCCGAGAGGTTAGGCTCACTCTATAGATTGAGTCAGTCGACATCATCCAGGAGCATCAGAACCCACGTGATGCATGTTATGCATACAACCCATCTCAGGCACACCAGTACATGAGACACCGTTTTCTAATGCAAGCAGGTTGAGTTAGAGCAAACTTCGAAGACGACCATAGGCAATCAGGAACCAGATGGTAGAGACTTCTCCGGTCATTAAAGACATGTGGCAAGAATGACGACATGTATGCCGAGTGTTAGCACTGCAGGGCAGCAAAGGAGAGCTAGACCAAACCAGGACCAGAGCTAGGAATTCCAGATCACCAGATTCACATGGGGATGCTGACATCACATCTAGTGATTTAATGTTATTTTTATCTTGGATAGGTCATTATACTGCATGTTAAGTATTAGGGGTTTTTCCCCGCTAGCATAGCCTTAGGATCTTTTGTATTGTATAATGTTACTCCGACAAACTATTCATGTAAAATTTTCCAAGTTGTAGTTATGAATGAAATGGATGTGTTATGTTGTACTATATACCTCTCTTGTGTTGATATCTCATATGTACATTATTATATTCCGTCATATAACCTCATGTTTTGTCTTTTGTGATCTAGACAAATCATGGCACCTACGACCAGAAGAGGACCAAATACCCCTGTTAACAACACCAACCCAAACAACATGACTCCAGAATCCATCCAAGCAATGATTGACCAAGCTCTTTTGCGAAACTCCACCAATAGAGATGGAAGCCATAGTTCGCACGAGGATAACCGAAGGAATGTGTAAACTGCGCGCCCTTGTTTTTACGCTGACTTCATGAAGTGTCAACCTTTGAACTTCAAAGGGATGAAAGGCGTGGTCGGTTTGACTTGGTGGATTGAGAAGATGGAGTCAGATTTTCATATCAAGCGGTTGCGCTATTAGAATCATGTAAAGTTTTGCCACCTGTAACTCTGTTTTAGGTGCTTGCTTTGACTTGGTGGAATGGTCATAAAATAAGACCTTAGGTCCTGAAAGGCATAAGCAATGACTTGGGATGTAACTCAAGAAAAGATGACGATAAGTATTTCTATCCGTAGGGTGAAATCAAGAAAATTAAGATATTGAGCTTGAACCTCAAGGTCAAGGGGAGCGATGTTCCACAGCATACACTGAACGTTCCAAAACTAACACTGATATGTACCAAGTTTGTTGCCAACGAAACCGAGAAGGTTGACAAGTACATCAGTGGACTTCCTGAAAACATTTATGGGAACGTCAAGTCTGCTAGACCCAAGATGTTGGATGAGACTATTGAGTTGGCCAACGACTTGATGGATCAGAAACTCCGCACCTACGCAGAAAGGTAATCTGACAACAAAAAAAAGAAGGCTATGATTCCCATCAGGAACAACCATGGTCACTCAGCAACATAACCCCTTCAAAAGGCCAGAACGACGCCAGGTTCTACCAATAAGGAACATGGCAAAAGCCTTTAGTATTGGATCTTTGCCTAAGTGCACCAAGTGCCATCTTCACAACAATGGACCGTGTACCCAAAAATGCCATAAGTGCAACAAAGTAGGGCATTTTGCTCGCGATTGCAGGAGTACTGGTAATACAAATGTGGCTAATACTCAGAAGGGCAATGGGGCAGCTCCTAAGGGAAATGGTTGTTTTGAGTGTGGAGCACCAGGGCATTTCAAGAGAGATTGTCCTAAGTTGAAGAATAAGGATGGAGGAAATGGGAATGCACAAGGTTGGGTTTATGTAGTTGGGAATGCAGAAAAGAGAGGAAATGCATTGGGAAACCCTGATGCCAATGTCGTCACGGGTACATTCCTCTTAAATAACCATTATGCATCTATCTTATTCGACACTGGTGCCGATAGAAGCTTTATATCCACTACATTTAGTTCCTTGATTAACATCGCCCCAACTCCATTAGAAAATTGTTATGATGTCCAATTAGCTAATGGGAAATTAGTCAGGATAGACACTATTAAACGAGGTTGCACTTTAAATTTCTTAGACCATTCATTCAACATAGATCTAATGCCTATAGAACTGGGTAGTTTCGATGTCATTATCGGAATGGACTGGTTAAGAAGATGTCATGCCGTGATCGTGTGCGATGAGAAACTTGTTCAAGTCCCTTATGGGAATGAAACTTTGACTTTTTATGGCAACGAAAGTAGCAACGGGAGAGAATCTCGGTTGATAGTTATCTAGTGTTCAAAAGCTCAAGAGTACATAGCCAAAGGATGCCAGGTCTTTTTGGCGCAGATATCCGCCAAGAAGGAGGAGGACAAGTCGGAAGGAAAACGAATAAAGGGCGTACCCATCGTCTGAGATTTTCCTGAAGTATTTCCCGAGGACTTGCCAGGTCTTCCTCCAGCTCGACCAGTGGAATTCCAAATCGACTTAATTCCAGGAGCCGCGCCCGTAGCTCGAGCACCGTATCGATTGGCTCCATCCGAAAAGAAGGAATTATTGGAACAATTACAAGAACTTTTCGACAAAGGATTCATAAGGTCTAGTTCCTCACCTTAGGGAGCCTCGGTCTTGTTTGTCAAAAAGAAGGATGGGTCATTCAGGATGTGCATCGACTACCGTGAGTTAAATAAACTAACAGTAAAGAATCGTTATCCACTCCCAAGGATCGACGATTTGTTTGATCAACTTCAAGGATCCAGTATTTATTCAAAAATAGATCGAAGATCAGGATATCACCAGCTTAGAGTGCGAAAGCAAGACATTCCAAAGACGGAATTCCGAACTCGGTATGGCCATTACGAGTTCCAGGTTATGCCATTCGGACTGACAAACGCACCTGCGGTATTCATGGACCTCATGAACTGAGTGTGCAAGCCTTACTTGGATAAGTTCGTAATTGTCTTCATCGATGACATACTCATTTATTCAAAGGACAAGAAAGAGCATGAAGAACATCTCAAGGTCATTTTAGAATTGCTTAAGAAAGAGAAGCTGTACGCCAAATTTTCAAAATGTGAATTTTGGATTCCGAAAGTATAATTTCTCGGACATGTCATTGATAGTAGAGGCATACATGTGGATCCAGCCAAGATAGAATCTATCAAAGATTGGGCATCTCCTAAGACACCAACGGAGATCCACCAATTTTTAGGTCTTGTTGGTTACTATCGAAGGTTCATCGAAGGATTTTCAAAAATTGCTAAATCAATGACGAAACTTACTCAGAAAGGAATCAAGTTTGACTGGGGAGAAAAGGAAGAAAACGCTTTTAGTTAATAAAGCAGAAGTTGTGCAGCGCACCAATTCTGGCCTTACCTGAAGGAAGCGAAGACTTTGTGGTCTAACTTGTGCTCCACACAAGGGTTAGGTACGATTGATTGCAAGAGAGAGAAGGTGATTCTTTATGCTTCTCGACAAATAAAAGTCACTGGAAGAAACAACAACCACTCAGATTTTTAGAACTTGGATCGGTGGTATTTGCTCTAAAAATATGGAGACACTATCTTTACGGAACCAGATGCACCGTGTTCACCGACCATAAAAGCCTACAACACATTCTCGATCAGAAGGAGCTTAACATGAGGCAACGCCGTTGGCTAGAATTGCTAAGTGATTACGATTGCGACATTCATTATCACCCGAGGAAGGCAAACGTAGTGGCCAATTCGTTGAGCCATAAGGAACGGATTAAGCCATTGCGGGTTCGAGCCTTAGTTATGACAATTGGCTTGGATCTTCCCAAACGAATATTAGAAGCTCAGATCGAAGCCCAGAAACCAGAGAATCTCGTGAATGAAGACGTAGGCGGTACAATCAGAAGGGATATACCTAAGGAAAGATTAGAACCACGTGCCGATGGAACCTTATGTTTACACGGCAGGAGTTGGTTGCCTTGCTATGGAGATTTAAGATCCGTGATTATGCACGAATCTCACAAGTCAAAATACTCTATCCATCCCGGTTCGGAAAAGATGTATCAAGACATGAAAAAGCTATATTGGTGGCCCTATATGAAGGCAGACATCGCTACGTATGTTAGAAAATGCCTGACGTGTGCGAGGGTCAAGGCCGAACATCAAAGGCCATTGGGATTGCTAGTACAACCTGAGATACCCGAGTGGAAGTAGGATAATATCATGATGGATTTTATCACCAAGCTTCCTAAGTCGTCGCAAGGTTTTGACACCATCTGGGTGATCGTGGATCGACTTACCAAATCTGCCCATTTCTTGCCAATAAGGGAAAATGATCCATTAGACAAATTGGCAAGGTTGTACTTGAACAGGATAGTGGCAAGACACGGGATACCTGCCTCAATTATCTGTGATCGTGATGGAAGATTTACTTCAAATTTTTGGAGATCATTTCAGAAAGCTTTGGGTACAGATATTAGTATGAGCACTGCGTATCATCCAGAAACTGACGACCAGAATGAGAGAACCATTCAAACTCTCGAGGACATGCTACGTGCTTGCGTGATCGATTTTGGCAAATGCTGGGTTAAACATTTGCCATTGGCCGAGTTTTCATACAACAACAGTTATCACGCTAGCATAAAGGCCACCCCTTATGAGGCACTGTATGGTCGAAAATGTCGATCACCGGTGTGCGTAGCCGAGGTTGGGGAAGCTCAACTAACTGGCCTAGAATTAATCCAAGAAACAACGGAAAAGATCGTCCTGATCAAGCAAAGGATGCAACCTGCTCAGGATCGACAAAAGAGCTATGCTGATAGGAAGCGAAAGCCAATGGAGTACGAAGTTGGGGATAAAGTTATGCTCAAGGTCTCGCCGTGGAAAGGGGTTGTACGATTCGGTAAGCGGGGCAAGCTGAATCCAAGATACGTCGAACCTTTCAGGGTGTTAGCCAAAGTTAGGAAAGTTACCTACAAGCTGGAACTTCCCCAAGAGTTGAGCATAGTTCATCATACTTTCCATGTGTCTAACCTAAAGAAATGTTACGCGGACGAACCATTAGTCATGCCGTTAGAGGGAATTCACGTTGACGATAAGCTCCAGTTTGTGGAAGAACCCGTTGAAATCATAGAACGGGAGATCAAACGATTGAAGAGAAGCCGGATACCATTGGTTAAGGTTCGCTGGAACACTAGGAGAGGTCCTGAGTTCACCTATGAACGTGAAGATTCGTTCAAACATAAATACCCACAACTCTTCACAAACCGGGCTTCGTCATCCACTACAAGGTCTTAAGCTTTGAGGACAAAGCTCTTTTAATGGGTGGAGACTGTAACATTTCTCAATTTCAAGTCATTCTACGACATCTATTATTCGTCACTATTTATTTTGGTCCGACATGCGTTTACTTTTAATAGTTACTTTTAAGTTAAATCGCGTAGACTAGAAATAATCAATTAATGTAAACGATCATCAAATAAATTAAGGTTTGCATCAACCAAGTAATAAATAATTATTAAGAAGATAATTATTGACTTTGCGTATTTTATTTTTATTGGTTACGTAAAAGGGCTACGTTACGCAATAAAATACATTTGAACACACCCCGGAAATACCTAGACTTACCTAGACTCAAACCAATACCCACTTTTAAAACCTTAACACAAAAATTAAATCAATTCTTGTGTAAAACCCACTATAGCCGAAAATGAGTACCAAAGATCACCTAAAAATCTTACTAATGATCTCTAAGTACTTGTACAAACCTTGTTTAATTAATACTTGTACTTAATGTTCCTAGTTAACATATTACACAATGGTTAAAGACCACTTAGGATCCCATTTGCCCCTCCTTGCCGTGGCTACATGCATGTAATCACACAAATCCTTAAGATTTCCCAATCTAGCTAAATCTTGTACATCACTTGGCTAATTAAAGCTTGTACTTGGGTGGTTCGGCCTAAAACCATGTGTAACTAACTAGAACTCCCTAAAACCACCCATGTTGGCTCGTTTCTAGTTAAGAGGGAACCAAGGAAGATCAACTAGAAAATGTGCCTATAAATACCACTCATAAGTTCACTTAATACATTTCCAAGACTCTTAAACTCTCTCTAAGATAAACCTCCCTCATTTACTCTCTATTCCATTCGGCTACATTATAACCAAACCCATACACGAACCACATTCACTCTAAGGACTCAAGGAAGCATTTAGGATCGAGTATAAGGGTTTAAAGGGAAATACGAGCTAAGGAAGTCGAGTATATAAGCTTTTAAGCTTAGGGTAATACATATTTGGGTGTAAACCTTTCATGTGTGCTTCATAATCCAAAACCAAGACGCTAGGACCATTGTAAGTCTCGACATTAAGCCATTCTTGTCATACTTCAAATTGTAATATTCATGTCTCGTTGATAAGTCATGATTATACAACATACGTGAACATGAACATGCATGGTTTGACCCATGCATGGTTCACGTACCCATATTGTACGTACATAGGCTTGTGTGGTGTTATCAAAGGATTAATATTAACGTTTACAGACGATTTAAGGCTAAAAAAATGTTCCCTTAATATAGCAACGAATAAGAACCAATGAGAATCAGGTTTCGTTCTACTTTTGAATCAACGTGCAGTCTAACAATACACGTAAACTTTCAAAAGAAAATGCAACAGAAGTGGCAGGGAAAGAGTATACTAGGCTCTAAAATGTTTATCCATGTTTTTTTGTGATTAAGAAATGCCTAGGCACGTTGTTTTTTGGTACTAAGAGACCTAAAGAAACCCCCACAAGAAATATTAATAACCAATTTTGGATTGGACCCTACCCATAGGCCCAATGGCCCATGTCCTAACGCCAACAGACCACGCGACTATCGAAAGCATCCGTTTAATAATAATCTCTACTAACAGAGCTTATTTAGGTAGGTCGTATAGTGCTTATTATAGAATTCACATGGGAGCTTGCCCAATAGAATCATGGTGGGAACCCAACCAAACTCTTAATCCTGGGCTTACTAGCCCACTTAGACGGAGCGAAGGTGGCGCTAACTAGAGGCCATAATCGACAGAATAAGCTTAAAAAAAAGGATTAATTGGAGTAACCTTGTGAAAGGCTTAGAGGGCGCTTAATAAGACCTACGTAAAGCTCAATCGTCCCCTAATGTGGGCCTATTAAAGGTACAAACCAATCTATTAAGACAATCCTTCGAATAAGGACCACAAACCTAATAGGGCCTACAGCCATTAACGAGGGCTTATTAGCTTATTTGGAATAAGCTGAACCAAAAATAGACCAAAAAGAGCTCAATAAGGATTACAATAAGCCTTGTCAAGTTAATGGACCTAAAGGATTAAAGCCCAAACCTCTAAAACCCTTATGGGGTTCATAACGAGTCCAACAAGCCCATTTACTAGCTTAATGGCTTATTGAATAAGCCATACAATAAAAACAGATTAAACAGGCCCTACTAAGCTTAGTGAGTTATGAAAATAAGTTGGAATCAATAAGGAAACTCTAACAGGCCTTTTGTGTGACTTTCGGTTAAGGTTATTGGGCCAACGAGCCCAATAAGCCCAAATAAGCTCATCAGAGCTTATTAATAAGCCAAACTGATTTTTATAACTTAAATAAGCTTATCAAGTACCCTTGTATCCTTGGAAACCAAATTGGATCATTAAAAAGCTTAACGGGCCCAATAAGCCCAATAAGTCAAAATAAGCTCGTCCGAGCTTATTTATAAGCTGCCATCAGCTTACATAGCTTATTGGAGTAAATAAAACTTGTTGCCACTTGTTAGACCCTAAACGGACTTAAAATGCGATTTTTACAAAATTGAAAGACTAAATATGTAAACTTTAAAACTTGAGGGTTAAATTCTGTCAACCCACTATTTTAGTAACCTAAGGGACTGTTTTAGTCACTATTGGAACTTAAGGGACTGTGTTCAAACATGTAAGGATCTAAAGTGTAAATTGTGTAAAGTTGGAGGACTAAAGGTGTAATTATGAAAACTTAAGGGTTTGAAATGTAAATAGTATCTATTTATAAACCCAGGGGCTGTTTTGTAATTATGGAAAACCTAGGGGGTTATTTTATACACAACGTGATATTTTTAGAAACACTTAACGAAACGGACGAATTATAATATTATTCGGATATCATACGGGTTACTCGCGACTTAATAAATATGAATAGTTATTAACAACGCATATACGTTTCCCAAGAGCCATCAAATGAATACAAATACATTAAACATGTGCACCACCACACAAGTGATAATAGTATGTATAAGCTTATAATGGAATTTAGTTTATACACTGAGTCGTTAGCCTAAAATATGTAGACTAAGACTTGACCGTATTTACTTATGTATTTGACGGTGTGATTCATACTTGGATATCTATTATCATTTTCAAAGGACAATTCACTCAGGTGAGTTCATAGCCCCATGTTTTACTGTTATTTAAATGATTTACATCCTTGGGGTGAGAACATGCTTTGTTTTACAAATTAGACGCAAGTGTACATTTTATACGATGATTACGTGTTTGCCTAAGTAACTATAACCCATTATGTCCATCATCATGAACTGTTAATTGCATATATGTAATTGGGGATTGCATTATGTGGGCACGAATGTTATGAATAGATCTATTAGGGATTGACAATCCCCGTTCGGGTGACTAGCTATCACCGGGAACGAACGCATACCATGTCGAATTTAGGATGTTGCAGGGTTAGCACATCATTTACAGACACTTGTTGGCGAATTTATTTGCATTCATATACGTCGAGCCTCGGTGTCATGAGCTTAGGAAAACAATTTTTAAAGACGTCAAACTTTTTGGTGTGCAATCAGATCCGAATCTGGGTACTTTTTGAAGATGAATTTCTATAAAATAGTTCCACTTACTATTATTTTTTCTAAAAAATTACAGTATCTTACAACTCATTGGGGAGCTAGGAAATGTAAGGAGAACCATCAATTAGGTGTCTTGGTATTTTATTTGTGGTCATAAAGTGACTACAAATTTTAGCCAGAAACTATAAAAGTGGAAGTTAGTGAGTAAGACTATATAGAGCATGAAACTGAGTCGAGAGATGTATATGAAGGATCATAAATGTAGTGTTAGGTTTAGAGGTCCATTATGTTATTGTTGCATTTGCTTGGGCATTTTTCTAATCGAGTGTAACTTGTGTTTTGTTATGATTAGATTGTGTGCAAGATCGTGTCAAGTAGCTGAGCATTCAGGTGAGTTTCATAGTCCCATTTTACTATGTTTTTCTTGGGATGAAAATGATGCAAAAATATGTTTTGATTGTTGTGATTATGTGGTTCAAGTTGTTCATGGACTTTTAAGTTGCTATTATATGTTATGTGTTGCATGTGTATGTTGTTGCATTGTTCTTCGCCTACTTTGTGGGCAAGAGGTTTCATATACTTTGTGTGGGTATAAACCTGTGTGTGCTACGGTACTAAGAGTCTGGAATTGGGGACATCATTCCTCTTCATGACTATGTTTGTTGCATTGGATCGGGGGACACGTTCTGTCTCAATTGTGATGCTTAGTTTCAAGAATGCTAGCATGTATAATAGCCAGCTTATTTGTCCTGCTTTGTTTTGTTTTTATAATCACAGTAATTTATTTAAATCTTGTATTGGTGTCGTAAAACCTATGACTCTCACCAACCATTGTGTTGACGTTTAAGCATCATTTTCAGGTGAGCGTTATGAAGATACTGAAGTTAATAAAAGTGGCTAGAGAGACCATTAGGCTGCATTGGAAGTTCCCATTTGATTCGTTTCGTATTTTGTTTGCATGAATTCTTGAATGTTTTATTTAGGTTTGTGAGACATTGTCTTGTATTGATGAGACCCCTTTTCATTAATACAAGATGTCGTTCTTTTGTTTTCGGTATTGTCATGACACATTGTGTCTTTTATTTCTAGTTATGCATGTAGTGATTCTCTATTGTTGACACCATTGTGTTGTGATGATATCCATGATGTTACGCCTCGTGTTTCCGCCTTGGCGGGGTATGACAAGGAAGACTCCATACAGCAAATCAAGTAAGAGTCCAAAGTCAAGCACCTAAAAACATGCTTAAAAATGTCAACATAAAGGTGGTGAATTCGCAGGTTTAGTTATATCATAAGTATAGAACAAATTATTTAAAACGCATGACTATTGTAACACATACAACAATCATAAAAGCATTTACGTTGCACTAAGCTCATGACACCGAGGCTACAACAGTTTGTATGCCAATCAATTTCAGACATATTAAGATAGTAAATGCCCATGTAGATGTTCAACCCAAAACATCGGCATTCCAACATGGTATACGTTCGTTAGTTCGTCTCTCGAACTAGTAAGCGCTACTTACCCAAACGGGGATATCAATCCCAAATAGATCTATTTATAACACTCGCGCTTACACAAGGTAACTAACGGTTCATGATAGTGGGGCATGGTGGGTTATCGCTACTTAGGCAACACGTAAACAAGTAAAGGTAATTCAAGTAACTTGTGTCCAAGGTTTAAAAGTAAGCATTGCTTTCACCCCAAAAGTGGTAAGGTAAAATGGTAAAACATGGGGCTACACACTCACCTTAATTGGTAAAGCAAAGTAGTGAAAACTAGAAGAATGATCACACGGTATAGTACGACGGTAATCGGTCACGGCTTTGTAATTGTCCACCCTAGGACTCCAATACGAGCCGGGAGAGTTCTAACTGCTAGACCAACTAGAGGTCGGGGATAGAATTATGGATTTGTCCATGCACGTAGATCAGAAGAGAGGCGACAAGGGATTAGAGATGTTGGGTACGGTATTAGGGATACTTGGGTAGATCCGGCAGAGGCAGTTCCTGAGATAGCACCTATGACCGTGAGAGAGGTCAATACTAGGGTCACAGAGCTTGCTGAGCTCCATGAGCATGATACACATGACTTGTAATGCTTTACTAGAAGGATGCTTAGGATAAAGTAGTCTCGTATATCACAAAATCACAGCAGTCGATATGGACCGCAGCGGTTCGATCTACTTATAATGGGATAGGATGGTCACCACCAGGAGACAGTATGATGGTGAGAAGGAGGAGGCCTATGCTTCCCGAGAGGTTAGGCTCACTCTATAGATTGAGTCAGTCGACATCATCCAGGAGCATCAGAACCCACGTGATGCATGTTATGCATACAACCCATCTCAGGCACACCAGTACATGAGACACCGTTTTCTAATGCAAGCAGGTTGAGTTAGAGCAAACTTCGAAGACGACCATAGGCAATCAGGAACCAGATGGTAGAGACTTCTCCGGTCATTAAAGACATGTGGCAAGAATGACGACATGTATGCCGAGTGTTAGCACTGCAGGGCAGCAAAGGAGAGCTAGACCAAACCAGGACCAGAGCTAGGAATTCCAGATCACCAGATTCACATGGGGATGCTGACATCACATCTAGTGATTTAATGTTATTTTTATCTTGGATAGGTCATTATACTGCATGTTAAGTATTAGGGGTTTTTCCCCGCTAGCATAGCCTTAGGATCTTTTGTATTGTATAATGTTACTCCGACAAACTATTCATGTAAAATTTTCCAAGTTGTAGTTATGAATGAAATGGATGTGTTATGTTGTACTATATACCTCTCTTGTGTTGATATCTCATTTGTACATTATTATATTCATCCATATAACCTCATGTTTTGTCTTTTGTGATCTAGACAAATCATGGCACCTACGACCAGAAGAGGACCAAATACCCCTGTTAACAACACCAACCCAAACAACATGACTCTAGAATCCATCCAAGCAATGATTGACCAAGCTCTTTTGCGAAACTCCACCAATGGAGATGGAAGCCACAGTTCGCACGAGGATAACCGAAGGAATGTGCAAACTGCGCGCCCTTGTTTTTACGCTGACTTCATGAAGTGTCAACCTTTGAACTTCAAAGGGACTGAAGGGGTGGTCGGTTTGACTCGGTGGATTGAGAAGACGGAGTCAGATTTTCATATCAAGCGGTTGCGCTATTAGAATCATGTAAAGTTTTGCCACCTGTAACTCTGTTTTAGGTGCTTGCTTTGACTTGGTGGAATGGTCATAAAATAAGACCTTAGGTCCTGAAAGGCATAAGCAATGACTTGGGATGTAACTCAAGAAAAGATGACGATAAGTATTTCTATCCGTAGGGTGAAATCAAGAAAATTAAGATATTGAGCTTGAACCTCAAGGTCAAGGGGAGCGATGTTCCACAGCATACACTGAACGTTCCAAAACTAACCCTGATATGTACCAAGTTTGTTGCCAACGAAACCGAGAAGGTTGACAAGTACATCAGTGGACTTCCTGACAACATTTATGGGAACGTCAAGTCTGCAAGACCCAAGATGTTGGATGAGACTATTGAGTTGGCCAACGACTTGATGGATCAGAAACTCCGCACCTACGCAGAAAGGTATCTGACAACAAAAAAAAGAAGGCTATGATTCCCATCAGGAACAACCATGGTCACTCAGCAACATAACCCCTTCAAAAGGCCAGAACGACGCCAGGTTCTACCAATAAGGAACATGGCAAAAGCCTTTAGTATTGGATCTTTGCCTAAGTGCACCAAGTGCCATCTTCACAACAATGGACCGTGTACCCAAAAATGCCATAAGTGCAACAAAGTAGGGCATTTTGCTCGCGATTGCAGGAGTACTGGTAATACAAATGTTGCTAATACTCAGAAGGGCAATGGGGCAGCTCCTAAGGGAAATGGTTGTTTTGAGTGTGGAGCACCAGGGCATTTCAAGAGAGATTGTCCTAAGTTGAAGAATAAGGATGGAGGAAATGGGAATGCACAAGGTTGGGTTTATGCAGTTGGGAATGCAGAAAAGAGAGGAAATGCATTGGGAAACCCTGATGCCATGTCGTCACGGGTACATTCCTCTTAAATAACCATTATGCATCTATCTTATTCCGACACTGGTGCCGATGAGAAGCTTTATACCACGTACATTTAGTTCCTTGATTAACATCGCCCCAACTCCATTAGAAAATTGTTATGATGTCCAATTAGCTAATGGGAAATTAGTCAGGATAGACACTATTAAACGAGGTTGCACTTTAAATTTCTTAGACCATTCATTCAACATAGATCTAATGCCTATAGAACTGGGTAGTTTCGATGTCATTATCGGAATGGACTGGTTAAGAAGATGTCATGCCGTGATCGTGTGCGATGAGAAACTTGTTCAAGTCCCTTATGGGAATGAAACTTTGACTTTTTATGGCAACGAAAGTAGCAACGGGAGAGAATCTCGGTTGATAGTTATCTAGTGTTCAAAAGCTCAAGAGTACATGGCCAAAGGATGCCAGGTCTTTTTGGCGCAGATATCCGCCAAGAAGGAGGAGGACAAGTCGGAAGGAAAACAAATAAAGGACGTACCCATCGTCTGAGATTTTCCTGAAGTATTTCCCGAGGACTTGCCAGGTCTTCCTCCAGCTCGACCAGTGGAATTCCAAATCGACTTAATTCCAGGACTCGCGCCCGTAGCTCGAGCACCGTATCGATTGGCTCCATCCGAAATGAAGGAATTATCGGAACAATTACAAGAACTTTTCGACAAAGGATTCATAAGGTCTAGTTCCTCACCTTAGGGAGCCTCGGTCTTGTTTGTCAAAAAGAAGGATGGGTCATTCAGGATGTGCATCGACTACCGTGAGTTAAATAAACTGACAGTAAAGAATCGTTATCCACTCCCAAGGATCGACGATTTGTTTGATCAACTTCAAGGATCCAGTATTTATTCGAAAATAGATCGAAGATCAGGATATCACCAGCTTAGAGTGCGAAAGCAAGACATTCCAAAGACGGAATTCCGAACTCGGTATGGCCATTACGAGTTCCAGGTTATGCCATTCGGACTGACAAACGCACCTGCGGTATTCATGGACCTCATGAACCGAGTGTGCAAGCCTTACTTGGATAAGTTCGTAATTGTCTTCATCGATGACATACTCATTTATTCAAAGGACGAGAAAGAGCATGAAGAACATCTCAAGGTCATTTTAGAATTGCTTAAGAAAGAGAAGCTGTACGCCAAATTTTCAAAATGTGAATTTTGGATTCCGAAAGTACAATTTCTCGGACATGTCATTGATAGTAGAGGCATACATGTGGATCCAGCCAAGATAGAATCTATCAAAGATTGGGCACTCCTAAGACAACCCAACGGAGAATCCACCAATTTTTAGGTCTTGTTGGTTACTATCGAAGGTTCATCGAAGGATTTTCGAAAATTGCTAAATCAATGACGAAACTTACTCAGAAAGGAATCAAGTTTGACTAGGGAGAAAAGGAAGAAAATGCTTTTTAGTTAATAAAGCAGAAGTTGTGCAGCGCGCCAATTCTGGCCTTACCTGAAGGAAGCGAAGACTTTATGGTCTAACTTGTGCTCCACACAAGGGTTAGGTACGATTGATTGCAAGAGAGAGAAGGTGATTCTTTATGCTTCTCGACAAATAAAAGTCACTGGAAGAAACAACAACCACTCAGATTTAGAGAACTTGGATCGTTGGTATTAGCTCTAAAAATATAGAGACACTATCTTTACGGAACCAGATGCACCGTGTTCACCGACCATAAAAGTCTACAACACATTCTCGATCAGAAGGAGCTTAACATGAGGCAACGCCGTTGGCTAGAATTGCTAAGTGATTACGATTGCGACATTCATTATCACCCGAGGAAGGCAAACGTAGTGGCCAATTCGTTGAGCCGTAAGGAACGGATTGAGCCATTGCGGGTTCGAGCCTTAGTTATGACAATTGGCTTGGATCTTCCCAAACGAATATTAGAAGCTCAGATCGAAGCCCAGAAACCAGAGAATCTCGTGAATGAAGATGTAGGCGGTATAATCAGAAGGGATATACCCAAGGAAAGATTAGAACCACGTGCCGATGAAACCTTATGTTTACACGGCAGGGGAGTTGGTTGCCTTGCTATGGAGATTTAAGATCCGTGATTATGCACGAATCTCACAAGGTCAAAATACACTATTCCTCCCGGTCGAAAGATGTATCAAGACTGAAAAAGCTATTTTGTGGCCCTATATGAAGGCAGACATCGCTACGTATGTTAGAAAATGCCTGACGTGTGCGAGGGTCAAGGCCGAACATCAAAGGCCATTGGGATTGCTAGTACAACCTGAGATACCCGAGTGGAAGTAGGATAATATCATGATGGATTTTATCACCAAGCTTCCTAAGTCGTCGCAAGGTTTTGACACCATCTGGGTGATCGTGGATCGACTTACCAAATCTGCCCATTTCTTGCCAATAAGGGAAAATGATCCATTAGACAAATTAGCAAGGTTGTACTTGAATCAGGATGGTGGCAAACGACGGGATACCTGCCTACAATATCTGTGATCTATGGAATATTTACTTCAAAATTTTGGAGATCATTTTCAGAAAGCTATTGTACCGATATTAGAATGAGCACTGCGTATCATCCAAAAACTGACGAACCAGAATGAGAAACCATTTCAAACACTCGAGGACCATGCACGTGCTTGCGAGATCGATTTTGGCAAAATGCTGGCTAAACATTTTGCCATTGGCCGAGTTTTCATACAACAACAGTTATCACGCTAGCATAAAGGCCACCCCTTATGAGGCACTGTATGGTCGAAAATGTCGATCACCGGTGTGCGTAGCCGAGGTTGGGGAAGCTCAACTAACTGGCCTAGAATTAATCCAAGAAACAACGGAAAAGATCGTCCTGATCAAGCAAAGGATGCAACCTGCTCAGGATCGACAAAAGAGCTATGCTGATAGGAAGCGAAAGCCAATAGAGTACGAAGTTGGGGATAAAGTTATGCTCAAGGTCTCACCGTGGAAAGGGGTTGTACGATTCGGTAAGCGGGGCAAGCTGAATCCAAGATACGTCGAACCTTTCAGGGTGTTAGCCAAAGTTAGGAAAGTTACCTACAAGCTGGAACTTCCCCAAGAGTTGAGCATAGTTCATCATACTTTCCATGTGTCTAACCTAAAGAAATGTTACGCGGACGAACCATTAGTCATGCCGTTAGAGGGAATTCACGTTGACGATAAGCTCCAATTTGTGGAAGAACCCGTTGAAATCATAGAACGGGAGATCAAACGATTGAAGAGAAGCCGGATACCATTGGTTAAGGTTCGCTGGAACTCTAGGAGAGGTCCTGAGTTCACCTATGAACGTGAAGATTCGTTCAAACATAAATACCCACAACTCTTCACAAACCGGGCTTCGTCATCCACTACAAGGTCTTAAGCTTTGAGGACAAAGCTCTTTTAATGGGTGGAGACTGTAACATTTCTCAATTTTAGGTCATTCTACGACATCTATTATTCGTCACTATTTATTTTGGTCCGACACGCGTTTACTTTTAATAGTTACTTTTAAGTTAAATCGCGTAGACTAGAAATAATCAATTAATGTAAACGGTCATCAAATAAATTAAGGTTTGCATCAACCAAGTAATAAATAATTATTAAGAAGATAATTATTAACTTTGCGTATTTTATTTTTATTGGTTACGTAAAAGGGCTACGTTTCGCAATAAAATACATTTGGACATACCCCGGAAATACCTAGACTTACCTAGACTCAAACCAATACCCACTTTTAAAACCTTAACACAAAAATTAAATCAATTCTTGTGTAAAACCCACTATAGCCGAAAATGAGTACCAAAGATCACCTAAAAATCTTACTAATGATCTCTAAGTACTTGTACAAACCTTGTTTAATTAATACTTGTACTTAATGTTCCTAGTTAACATATTACACAATGGTTAAAGACCACTTAGGATCCCATTTGCCCCTCCTTGCCGTGGCTACATGCATGTAATCACACAAATCCTTAAGATTTCCCAATCTAGCTAAATCTTGTACATCACTTGGCTAATTAAAGCTTGTACTTGGGTGGTTTAGCCTAAAACCATGTGTAACTAACTAGAACTCCCTAAAACCACCCATGTTGGCTCGTTTCTAGTTAAGAGGGAACCAAGGAAGATCAACTAGCAAATGTGCCTATAAATACCACTCATAAGTTCACATAATACATTTCCAAGACTCTTAAACTCTCTCTAAGATAAACCTCCCTCATTTACTCTCTATTCCATTCGGCTACATTATAACCAAACCCATACACGAACCACATTCACTCTAAGGACTCAAGAAGCATTTAGGATCGAGTATAAGGGTTTAAAGGGAAATACGAGCTAAGGAAGTCGAGTATATAAGCTTTTAAGCTTAGGGTAATACATATTTAGGTGTAAACCTTTCGTGCGTGCTTCATAATCCAAAACCAAGACGCTAGGACCATTGTAAGTCTCGACATTAAGCCATTCTTGTCATACTTCAAATTGTAATATTCATGTCTAGTTGATAAGTCATGATTATACAACATACGTGAACATGAACATGCATGGTTCGACCCATGCATGGTTCACGTACCCATATTGTACGTACATAGGCTTGTGTGGTGTTATCAAAGGATTAATATTAACGTTTACAGACGATTTAAGGCTAAAAAAATGTTCCCTTAATATAGCAACGAATAAGAACCAATGAGAATCAGGTTTCGTTCTACTTTTGAATCAACGTGCAGTCTAACAATACACGTAAACTTTCAAAAGAAAATGCAACAGAAGTGGCAGGGAAAGAGTATACTAGGCTCTAAAATGTTTATCCATGTTTTTTTGTGATTAAGAAATGCCTAGGCACGTTGTTTTTTGGTACTAAGAGACCTAAAGAAACCCCCACAAGAAATATTAATAACCAATTTTGGATTGGACCCTACCCATAGGCCCAATGGCCCATGTCCTAACGCCAACAGACCACGCGACTATCGAAAGCATCCGTTTAATAATAATCTCTACTAACAGAGCTTATTTAGGTAGGTCGTATAGTGCTTATTATAGAATTCACATGGGAGCTTGCCCAATAGAATCATGGTGGGAACCCAACCAAACTCTTAATCCTGGGCTTACTAGCCCACTTAGACGGAGCGAAGGTGGCGCTAACTAGAGGCCATAATCGACAGAATAAGCTTAAAAAAAAGGATTAATTGGAGTAACCTTGTGAAAGGCTTAGAGGGCGCTTAATAAGACCTACGTAAAGCTCAATCGTCCCCTAATGTGGGCCTATTAAAGGTACAAACCAATCTATTAAGACAATCCTTCGAATAAGGACCACAAACCTAATAGGGCCTACAGCCATTAACGAGGGCCCTTATTAGCTTTATTTGGAATAACTGAACAAAAATTAGACCAAAAAAGCTCAATAAGGATTATATAACCCTTGTCAAGTTAATGGACCTAAAGGATTAAAGCCCAAACCTCTAAAACCCTTATGGGCTTCATAACGAGTCCAACAAGCCCATTTACTAGCTTAATGGCTTATTGAATAAGCCATACAATAAAAACAGATTAAACAGGCCCTACTAAGCTTAGTGAGTTATGAAAATAAGTTGGAATCAATAAGGAAACCCTAACGGGCCTTTTGTGTGACTTTCGATTAAGGTTATTGGGCCAACGAGCCCAATAAGCCCAAATAAGCTCATCCAAGCTTATTAATAAGCCAAACTGATTTTTATAACTTAAATAAGCTTATCAAGTACCCTTGTATCCTTGGAAACCAAATTTGATCATTAAAAAGATAACGGGCCCAATAAGCCCAATAAGTCAAAATAAGCTCGTCCGAGCTTATTTATAAGCTGGCATCAGCTTACATAGCTTATTGGAGTAAATAAAACTTGTTGCCACTTGTTAGACCCTAAACGGACTTAAAATGCGATTTTTACAAAATTGAGGGACTAAATTTGTAAACTTTAAAACTTGAGGGTTAAATTCTGTCAACCCACTATTTTAGTAACCTAAAGGACTGTTTTAGTCACTATTGGAACTTAAGGGACTGTGTTCAAACATGTAAGGATCTAAAGTGTAAATTGTGTAAAGTTGGATGACTAAAGGTGTAATTATGAAAACTTAAGGGTTTGAAATGTAAATAGTATCTATTTATAAACCCAGGGGCTGTTTTGTAATTATGGAAAACCTAGGGGGTTATTTTATACACAACGTGATATTTTTAGAAACACTTAACGAAACGGACGAATTATAATATTATTCGGATATTATACGGGTTACTCGCGACTTAATAAATATGAATAGTTATTAACAACGCATATACGTTTCCCAAGAGCCATCAAATGAATACAAATACATTAAACATGTGCACCACCACACAAGTGATAACAGTATGTATAAGCTTATAATGGAATTTAGTTTATACACTGAGTCGTTAGCCTAAAATATGTAGACTAAGACTTGACCGTATTTACTTATGTATTTGACGGTGTGATTCATACTTGGATATCTATTATCATTTTCAAAGGACAATTCACTCAGGTGAGTTCATAGCCCCATGTTTTACTGTTATTTAAATGATTTACATCCTTGGGGTGAGAACATGCTTTGTTTTACAAATTGGACGCAAGTGTACATTTTATACGATGATTACGTGTTTGCCTAAGTAACTATAACCCATTATGTCCATCATCATGAACTGTTAATTGCATAGATGTAATTGGGGATTGCATTATGTGGGCACGAATGTTATGAATAGATCTATTAGGGATTGACAATCCCCGTTCGGGTGACTAGCTATCACCGGGAACGAACGCATACCATGTCGAATTTGGGATGTTGCAGGGTTAGCACATCATTTACAGACACTTGTTGGCGAATTTATTTGCATTCATATACGTCGAGCCTCGGTGTCATGAGCTTAGGAAAACGTAATTACTTTTTATGATGTTTTTATTTGTTGCTTAATCATACACTTGGAAATCTTGCGGTCCTACAATTGATTTACATAAACCTATGAATTCACCAACTTTATGTTGTCGTTTAAGCATGTTTTTCAGGTCAATAAGGCACGAGGTGCGATGATACATTGGAAGTCAATAATTGAAGAGTCAACATTTAAGATTTGAGGTCTTATTATATTTTGGGGACAATTGTTATAAACCGAAATCTTTATTTATATTGTTGAACAATTTGAAGCCACGGGCTTATGTAACAAACAAGTATTTTGTTAATCCAATGTATCTTTTTCAAACGACACATTTAGTAGTCGTTCTCAGATCTTGTGCTATTGATCCATAAAGTAACGCCCTCGAATATTCAACATTCCGCTGCGTACTCAGATTTGAGGGTGTTACAGTTTCATAGTCCTATTTTACTATGTTTTCTTGGGATGGAAGTGATGCAAAATACGTTTCAAAATGTTTTGATTCTGTGATTATATGGTTTAAGTTACACATGGACATTTAAGTAGCTATTATATGTTATGTGCTGCATGTTGTATGATGTTGCATTGTTCTTCGCCTACTTTGTGGGCAAGAGGTTTCGCCTACTTGGTGTGGGTATGAACCTGTGTGTGTGCTACGATACCAAGAGTCTGGGATTTGGGGATTTCATTCCTCTCCATGACTATTTTGTTGCATTAGATCGGGGGACACGTTCCGTCCCAATTGAGATTCTTAGGTGCATGAATGCTAGCATGTATAATAGCCAGCTTATTTGTCCTACCATGTTTTGTTTTTTTATAATCACATTGATTGATTTAAATCTTGTATTGGTGTCGCAAAACCTATGACTCTCACCAACCATTGTGTTGACGTTTTAAGCATCATTTTCAGGTGAGCGTTATGATGGTGTTGAAGTAAATAAAAGTGGCTAAAGAGACCATTAGGTTGCATTGGAAGTTCCCGTTTGATTTCGTTTCATATTTTGTTGCATGAATTCTTGAATGTTTTTATTAGGGTTGTGAGACATTGTCTTTGTATTGATGAGACATTTTTTTCATTAATACAAGATGCCATTCTTTTGTTTTCAGTATTGTCATGACACATCGTGTCATTTTATATTAGTTGCATGTAGTGATTCTCAATTGTTGACATCATTGTGTTGTGATGATATCCATGATGTTACGCCTCGTGTTTTAGCCTTGGCGGGGTGTGACATAACTCAGTCCTCGAAGGACCACTTGTTTATGGTACTATAGAAGTGGATGGTGTCACTAGACCAAAGACTTATATAGAACTCACAGATCAAGAGAAACTTCAAGATGATTGTGATGTTAGAGCCACCAGTATTGTTCTTCAAGGTCTTTCACCAGATGTGTACTCTCTTGTCAGCCATCATAATGTGGCTAAAGAAATTTAGGATTGAGTTAGGTTACTCATGCAAGGAACCAAACTGACACACCAAGAACATGAGTGTAAACTGTACAATGAGTTTGATAGGTTTACTTTCGTGAAGGGTGAGTATCTTCATGAGTATTACTTGCGGTTTGCTCAACTCATCAATGATATACACACTATAGGAATGACAATGCAGCAAGTTTAAGTTAACACTAAGTTTTTGAATAGCCTTCAACCTGAGTGGAGTAAGTTTGTGACTGATTTCAAGTTAGAAAGGAATATGCATACATCAAACTATGATAAGCTTTATGCATATCTCAGTCAACATGAGGCACATGGTACTGAAGTTCGCTTAATGCGTGAAAGATATCCGGATCCACTTGCCTTGATTGCTAACTATCACCACATTCCTTCACATCAAACCATCTATCAACCTTAGTACAATCCTACTCATTATCAACAACAGTTATCACTAGTTACTCAACAGTATTATCCCTCTCAACAACATTTACAATCTTATGAAGCATCTTCTTGTTACCAACAGTATTAGCCTCCAGCAATTCCCCAACAACCATCAGTTCCACAAAATGTTTATCAAGCTCCTGCAATTTCACAATAACCACAAGCTGAGTTTCCCCAGCTAGACTCAAGTCTTATAGTTCCATCATTTCTACCAGGTGATGATCCAATTGCTAGTTTGAAAAAAGCAATGGCATTTCTAACCACCGCAATTACATTACGTTTCCTACAACCAATAACCAAGTTAGAACATCTTCCAATCCAAGAAACCAAGCTACCATTCAAGATGGCAGGGTTATAGTTCAACAAGTGCAGGGGAGACAGGTCAAAGTTTTGCTGGTATGGGATCTAAGAGCAATGCAACAAGCTCTGTGATAAACAGAAATGGGGAAATGATGCAGCAGTTCAAGCAAGGGTTGTCAGGTGTTACAATTGTCAAAGAGAAGGGCATGTGACAAGGCAATGCAATCAGCCAAAGAGGCCAAGGAACTCAACATGGTTCAAGGAAAAAAATGCTAGTTCAAGCACACGAATCTGGTCAGGTGTTAGATGAGGAGCAATTAGCATTCTTAGCAGATCCAGGAGTTAAAAATAGCCAAGATACTTAGACAACTATGACAAACAATGCTGCTTTCCAGACTGATGATCTTGATGCTTTCGACTCAGACTGTGATGAAGCACCAGATGCCAAGGCAGTTCTCAAGGCTAATTTCTCCAGTTATAACTCAGATGTTATCTCTGAGGTACCAGTACCAATCTCAGACACTATTTAAGATAATCCTATATTGATAACTGTGTTCAAGAGATGTATTACTCTGAACAACCCGCTTTTGATCCCACTTCAGATATTAAAATTACAAGTGATAGCAATATCATCTCATATGCTTAATATTTGAAAGAGACTAAAAGTGCAGCTGTTCAAGATACTACTTCAACTGAACAAAAAAATGCTATGATTATGTCGGTCTTTGCTGAGATAACTAATCGAGTTGCTAAATGTAATGCTAAGAGTATTAAAAATAAGAATGTGCAAGAGTCTTTAACCGCTGAGCTAGAAAGATATAAGAAAAGGGTAAGAATTTTTAAAGAAAGACAAAAGGTTGACTTAAACGATCGTGAAAAATACATTGATTCACAAATGAATGATATGATTCTTCACAAGAATGCAAAGTTTGCAGCTTCTCAAAAAGAGATTGACACACTGAAACTTAGTCTTTCTAAACACGTCAAAGAAATGGCTCTTTAATGACAACCTTTGATGTTTTGAAAAAGGAAACCAAGGAAAAAAGAAGATGAATACATTGAAGAGGCAATTGATTTAGAAAAGCAAAAGAAAGAATTGGAAAACACTTTTACAAAGTGGGTCAATCTACGCAAACAATGGATATGCTAATGAAACCACAAGTTTTCTATGATGACACTCATAAACATCTATTGGGTATCAAAATCCTTTTTATCTCAAGAAAGATCAGCAGATTAAGCCAACATTGTATGATGGTATTGTGATATCTAAGAAACATGATGTGATTTCTGTGGTTGATTCTGAAGAGACATTGATCTTGCTGACGAGAGTCGATCAAAAATGATTGCAAAACAAAATGATCCAATTTCAAAAGAGAAAAAAAGTTAATATTTCTCCAATTAAATTTTATGAATTGAATAAATTATCTGAGCATTTTGGAAAACATTTTTTTTCCAAAAAAGGAATTATCTGCAGAACAAGCTTTTTCGTTACTGATTTCAAACCCTATTTCTGAAAAACTTGTTGTTCCACCTACACCAGTTAAAATAAAGGTTCTTAGTAAACTTCCAAAGGTTAGTTTGGTAAATAAAAGTTTTCATAAACTAAAAAATCATCTTGCCAAATTTGACAAGGTGGTGAAAGAAAGGACCACGGCTTTGGCAATAACTGAGGGTACATGGGGTTTTGAACATACCAAAAAGTTTTTCATAACACAAGTAATTCCATTTTTAAATTCTTTAAGGGAATAATTTAAGGATTTTGACAATGGTCTTCACAGTGAACTAACTGAAGTGAAAATGGGTTTTAACCAAATAAAAGTTGTTGTTGAACAGTGTTTTGTAGACCAGAAATGTTTTAAAATTTAAAAGAAAGAACTTTTTCTTGAAAATGATCGACTCTTGGAACTAATCATATATCAAGATCTTGTGCATACTGCTGTAAATTCTTTGGAAATCATTGATGATTATGAAAGTATGAGAATTAATTATATTGAAGAGTATACTGGGAATCTAACTCTTGAACCCGAGCTTTTAAAAATGAATGAACTTTCAAAAACATGTTCAAGACTTCAAAACCATTGTATTTCTCTTGTACTAAAACTACAACAGAACAAAGAAATTTTACAAAATAACAGATCTTGTAGCAATTTAGATGCTCCTGCTTTGAATGAATTTTTTGTCATAAACGATCTAAAAGCTCAGCTACAAGCAAAGGAGTCCTCGATAAGAAAGTTGAGAGCACACATTGCAACATTAAATAGAAAAAATGTGTCTGATAATAATGAACCTATAAATAATGCAAGTGTGATAGCTCCAGGAATGTTCAGGTTAAACTTAGAACCTCTTTCTCATAAACTTAAGAATAATAGGGAAGCACATGAGGATTATCTTTAGAAAACTAAGGAACATACTGACACAATACGTGGGATTGTAGAACAAGCTAGAAAATTGAATCATAGTGATTCTTACTTAGAGTATGCTTGTAAGTTTAAAAAACCCGCTCAGTAATTGTTAGCCTATGTTTCTGAGACATGTCCTAGCTCCCAAATCATAAGCAAGAAATTGGTTGCAGTCACACCAATGAACAAAACCATAAAAGTTAGGCTTTAGGAACCTAAGGAATCAACAACAACACAAAAAGCAGCATTACAGACCACTAACAAAACTTTGTTGTCTTCTACAGGAGTAATTCCTTCTACTAGCGCTAGCAGATCAGAATCTAAGAATAATACAATGAAAAATAGGATCAAGCCAGCAGCAAGAAGCAACAAGAAGAATAAGACCGTTGAATTTCACCCTAGGAAAGTTATCTCTAGTTCAAATAAAAGGAATCATGTGTCTATGTGTAATGCAAATTCTAAACATGCTATAAAAGATGCGAATTCTAAGTTTGTATGCTCTACATGCAATGGTTGTTTATTTTTTGCTAATCATAAAAAATGTGTTGCTACTTACCTAAATGATATGAATGAGCATGTTAATTCTAAGTCTGGTAAGAGCAAAAAGATGGAATGGAAACCTACTACCAAAGTATTTACTAGTGTTAGACATAGGTGGTTACCTAGAGGACAAGCTTTCACTATAAATGGAACAAAGTGCCATATGACTAGAATCACTTCCAATCCCATCGTGCCTCCTCAGGAAACAAGTAAAACACCCATAATTACTTCAACTCTAGATGTTAAGGTATACCGTAAGATAACCAAAGTAGCAAAATATGTAAGTTTCAATGATGAACCTAGCATCTTAGGACCTAGGCCTTCTAACATATTGGAACCCAAATCCGCTGTTTCAAATTCTCCATCTTCTTCTGGTATCGAATGCAGGTCGTCCAAATCGTCCTTTGGTACTTGGACTCGAGATGCTCTAAGCACATGACCGGACAACGCTCTTAGCTCATCAACTTTGTATAAAAATTTCTTGGTGCCGTTAGATTTGGTAATGATCATATTGTAAAGATTATGGGGTATGGTGACTATCAGATCGAGAATGTCACAATTTTCTAGGTTTATTATGTAGAGGGACTTGGTCATAAGTTATTCTTAGTGGGTTAATTTTATGACTCTGATCTTGAAGTAGCATCCTAGAAACACACCTGCTTTGTTCGTAACTTAGAAGGTGCTGATCTACTCACAAGATCTAGAGACACTAATTTGTACACACTTTCATTAGATGATATGATGCGGTCCTCTCCCATATGTATCTTGTCTAAAGCTTTAAAAACCAATTCCTGGTTATAGCATCGAAGGTTATCCCACCGAAGGTTATCCTATTTAAACTTCATAACAATTAATGAGCTTGCCAAACAAGGATTAGTCAGAGGCCTACCTAAATTGAAGTATAAAAAAGACCATATGTGCTTTGCATGCTCACTAGGGAAAAGCAAGAAGCACACTCACAAACCTAAGTCTGAAGACTCCATTTAAGAAAAGCTACATCTGCTGCATATGGATCTTTGCAGTCTAATGAGAATAGAAAGTATCAATAGGAAGAAGTACATTTTGGTTGTTGTTGATGATTACTTACGGTTTACTTGGGTGAAATTTCTATGATCAAATGAAGAAACTCCTGAGTTTGTAATCAAATTTTTGAAGATGATACAAGTTCGGCTAAATGCCAATGTTAGACTCATCCGCAAGGATAATAGAACAAAGTTTGTCAACCAAACGCTGAAGACCTTCTATGAATATATCAGGATCTCGCACCAAACATCAGTTGCATGTACTCCAAAATAGAATGGATTTGTCGAAAGATGAAACCAGATTTTAGTGGAAGCTGCACGTACAATGCTGATATTTTCAAGGGCTCCATTATATTTTTGGGCAGAACCAGTTGCAACAACTTGTTATACCCAAAACCGGTCCTTGATTCGTAAACGTTCACAACAAAACACCATATGAACTTCTACATGATAGAAAACCTGACCTTAAATATCTTCATGTCTTTGGTGCTTTATGTTACCCAACTAATGACAGTGAAGAGTTGGGAAAGCTGAACCCCAAAGCAGATATTGACATTTTCATTGGCTACGCTCCAGCAAAGAAGGCTTACCAAATCTACAATAGACGGACCCGTCAAATTATGGCAACAATCCATGTTGACTTTGATGAGCTGATAGCTATGGCTTCTAAACAAAGCAGTTTAGGACCCACACTTTATGAAATGACTCCTAGAATAATCTGTTCAGGATTCGTGCATAATCCTCCCCCCTTAACACCTTATGTTCCACCAACTAAGAATGATTGGGATTTGTTGGTCCAACCAATGTTCGATGAGTACTTTAATCCTCCACCAAGTGTTGTTTCTCTAGTTCTTATAGCTACTGCTCAAGGACCTGTTGATCCAACCGGTACACCTTTATCCACTTCCATTAAACAAGATGCACCAACAGCTAGTACTTCATCCGCGACATAAGAAACACACTCTCCAATTATTTCAGAAGGTGTTGAAGGACATTTACAACAAGCACCGTTTGATGATGATCCCTTTCTCGATATTCTCACTTCTGAACCAAGTTCTCAAGAATCCTCATCAATTTTGCAACTAACCAACCCACCTTTTAACCATATCAGCAAATGGACGAAGAATCATCCTTTAGAAAATATGATTGGAAATCCATCTCGACCTGTCTCAACTCAAAAACAGCTACAAACAGATGCCATGTGGTGTTTCTTTGATGCCTTTCTCACTTTTGTCAAACCTAAAAACTTTAAAGAAGCTTTATTGTAATCTTCCTGGATCGATGCAATGCAAGAAGAAATTCACGAGTTCGAACAACTAGATGTTTGGGAGCTCGCACCTTGTCCAAATTTAGTCATGATAGTTAAACTGAAGTAGATCTTCGAAGTTAAGCAAGACGAATTTGGAGGGGTATGAAAAACAAGGCAAGGCTCGTAGCTAAGGAATATCGTCAAGAAGAAGAAATAGATTTTGAAGAGTCTTTTGCACCTGTGGCTCGCATAGAAGCAATCAGAATCTTTGTTGCAAATGCCGCCAATAAGAACATGACTATCTACCAGATGGATGTCAAAACAACATTCTTAAACAGCGAGCTACGTGAAGAAGTCTATGTTAGTCAACCAAAGGGCTTCATAGATAAAAACAATCCTAACCACGTATACAGACTGAAGAAAGCTCTATATGGGTTGAAGCATGCTCAATGTGCGTGGTATGATATGTTTTCAAGCTTTCTACTGTCTCAAAAGTTCTCCAAAGGTGCCGTCGACCCCATATTATTCACAAGGAAAGAAGGCAAAGGCATACTCGTGGTAGAAATTTATGTCGATGATATAATCTTTGCATCTTCTGATCCTAGTCTATATAGTGAGTTCTAAGTTTAAGATGTCAATGATGGGCAAAATGTTAATTTTTCTCAGACTTCAAATTTCTCAAAGTCCTAGAGGTATCTTTATAAACCAGACTAAATATGTGATGTGTTATAAAAGCTTTAAATTTATAGTTTTAGTTTTATCCAATTTCTAACTAACACACGGGTAAAGTATAAACCCCCATTTATAGTATAGGTTAAGGGTAAGACCAGGTCGTTCCACGGGATTAGTAATTCTTAAAAGGGTCGATTGTATTACGAAAAGGTTTATCTTATAGACTGTCACGATCTAAAGATTTTAAGGTATTTCAAGATTGTAGAATACAAGTAATCTTTGATATATGAACCAAGAACTAGAGAGAGAAAGTGTGGAAGGAAGGATGTATTTTCTAGTGAGAGAAAGTAAAGAACATGAAATGCATTAAGGTCAAAATGAGAATACAACCAACCAACCAACCAACACCCTCTCCAAGGCATGGAGAGGGTATTTATACTCTAAATGTGGTTGGTTATAGGCCTTGTAAGGCTTTCCATGGGCCTTTGGGCCATATTGCTTATAAGCAAAACATTGACTAACTACGGGCTTTGACTAGTTAATATTGGAAGTGACCGAGACTTTTCTTATTCCTAACAATCTCCCCCTAAGGGAGGTCACTCCAATTTACAAAAAATTTAAACTTAGCATACTATGCTTTGACTTTAGTCTTAAGCTCGTAGTCTTTAACTTCAATCTTAAACTTATGAATTGTTGTAGTGATGTTTGACTTTAGGCACGAGCTTGTTCCTTTATCTTCACTTGTTTGTGAAAAATGTGATCTTCAGCAACTTGAGATCATCAACAAAGCATAATCTCGTTTCGCCATCTTGTGAACTTGTGATTTTTGGACCGACATGCTCATACCATTCTTGATTTGATAACTTGAAAGTTGTAATTATGCATCTTTCTCGAAGTTCTTTAACTTTAACACTTCATCGCTTTGAGAAGGACGTACGGCATCAGAGTAGCGGAAGTCTTGAAACATGTAATTGAGCTTTCATGATCTCTTTATATTTGTCGGTCGGGTATGAGCATGTGGCTATGAATCTGTGAGTCAGCTGGGATCAGGTACCTTCATGTCCATCTTTATATATTCCTAAAATAAAACAGTTAGCAATAAAGTGAGGGGATTAACATGGCTTTGTCATTCTCCCGTGTTTGGTTAGAGTAACCTTTGAATCCGTGAGGATCGACATGTGATCAGGTAGATTCAATTTAAGAAGAATCTCCTTGACAGGATTTCCAGCTGAAGTATAGAATCTTTCTAACACATATGTATTAGATTCATCAAACTCAGCATGTTCTCATTACCAGAACGTCTCAAAGCAGACAACACAATAAGAGTGAACCAGTGAGTTACTGTCTCACCGATTGAATAAGAAAATTGATTTGAAAATCAATCAACGTGTCACTTGCTAAAGTGGTTTTGTGACACATCGAGAGTTTTAAGCAATTCAAAAATTCATTAATCGTCGATCCATAACCTGGAACAAGTTTGATTCATAAGAATCGCACCATTGTTTCTTTCCAGTTGTCACAAGTTTGATTCATAAGAATCGCACAAGTCACCTACCCTGAGCTTGTTTGATGTTGGCTCAAGAAGGATTTCCATCTTCACTGTGAATACTTAAGTATCACTCAGATGTTCTGGCAAAATCACAAGGATAATGCGTAGGACTCAAATGATATTACTAGTTTTCACAATGTGTCAGAAACTAGTTTATAATGAATAAGTGTCCTAATGAGATTTATGGATGATCTCTTTTGGCTCTAGACTCAGTAGTACACTTTGTTTTTAGTGATCGGAAGCTGGAGCAGACTGCCACCTTTTTAATATCAACTAACTCTCTCGTAAGAATGAAACAAGAGTATGTTGAAGAGACCTTGCGTGGCTAGGGAGGGTTATGCATAGCTTCAAAGGTTCATGACGTCTTCAATGTCAGAAAACAACTTAGTGTTTCTGACAGATTATGTATTGACCCGGTTTCTGCCTAAAGTGTAAGGAGGGCTTCTTTCTTTTCACCCTTTATCTTAACTTTTCTTTTTCATTCTTCAACCCCTTTAGTGCTTACCGAGACTTCATGACTATTACCTTGTTGGGTTTATTCCAGTAATAGCTCCATCTCAGTCGGCACTCTTCCCGATTCTCACTTTATCTCCTTTTGTATCATACCTAAGGACTTCTACACTATCTAGTAGATATCCCTGGGTAGATCCCTCCGGTTCTGGCTGGATCATGGGATTTGAATACCTATGCCTAACCACCTTATAACTTCATAAATTTAAATACATGGTCGGTCTTTTGGGTATTTCATCACAATCCTTCCAAAATGTTTGAAAAGTTCAATCAAAGTGTTTGATATAAATATCAAAAGATTTAACACTTTGAAAGTTTTTCATTATCACTAAAAACTCCCCCTTAACATGTGCATCGATATCGTAGTACATGCTAAGTGTAGAGTGCACAGAGTCCCCCAATTTTTATATGGTGATCACATTTCGATTACAAGTTTAGATTCTGTTTAATCACCATTTTCGCCCTTAATCCAACATGTTAATCCCTGAGATTTGTGGATATCAATTGATTTAACGTTCGGGGAAACAATGTTATGGAAGATAACATGTAGGAATATTTTAATGCTACCCATCAATATTTGAGGGTATATAAGACATAATGGGAGTAAATAATTTTGAATTTTTTGAATTTACTAAAATATTCGTAAAAAATATGTACTTTTGCAACTCTTTAATATCACCATTATGTCTACACTACATTATTTACAAATTCACAAGTTTTTTGTTATGCACGAGCATTGACCTATTTATGTGAGCACATCTTATGATGAATCTTATGGTCCTCTTAAAGCAGCCAAAAATCCACCCTCGTACGGTCTCCCACCAATAAATTTCTCCAAGCTCCGCATAATCCTCCTGGTCTTTAGCTGTTTATCAATTGCCTGGATCATAGCTCCTGCTTTATCTCTATCACTTTGTCTCCAGATAGTCTGAGGCAGATACTTCATCCGAATTTCCTTTAGACGATCATTAAGAGGTAGTACCGAGACATCATTAGTGTACGTCACTAAACTTGTGTAGTTTGTTCGATAGCATTAGTCTGTCTTTTTATCTTTGTTCTGGTAAATGAAATCCTTTAGGATGGAGTATGCTGAATAAGGTTTCTCTTCTGTTTAAGATTCTGATCTGTTCGGTATCTGGCATTGTGAGGTTGAGCTTCCTTGTGGTAAAAAAACTTTTTTCGGGGGGGACACCCAAATTAAAGATCTTTCACATGCCTTTGGATGATAATGCTTCTTGTAAATATTCGCAAGGAGACATTAAAGCTAAGTTTCTTCAAACAATTGGAGATTTGTCAAACTTGCCTTGAACACAAGAAGAAAGTTTGCATGTTCTTCGTTTTGATGTCTTGAAGGCAAAGCCTTTTGAAGTCGCCTTCCTTGAATGTATATAGCTTGTCATCATCTCTACGAACGGTGATCCAATCCAAATGTTTGTAACCATGCCATTCGACAATCTAAAGCTTCGTGACAGCAATGATTCTACGTTTGTATTAGACATCACAAGCAGATTCCCTATTAGCAGCAAATCTATAGAATTATTGACGTTTGCACCCTCAATGTAAGATTCCATAGAGAGCGTATTTTTCATAGTTGACCGTTATTTGACTCCACATTGTGTTAGGGACCAACTCTTTAATCCATTTGATATGACCATAATCTGCAGCCTTGGTCTTCGTTACGGAAGTTGCATAGGTTCGGCTTGAGACACCACCACATAGATACGCAAGGTCATTGTCGATGAAGTGATCAAACAGTATAACTTGACGACCGCGAGAGTTAGGTATCAATGGTAGTGGCTTTCGCAGATCATGAGGATATTGTTATCCTTTAGGGTTGTTCCAGTCTAGTTTCTGTCTGTGGTTGCCTTGTAGAATTCTTCAAAGAAGTATTCAAGTTTGACCAGACTCTTGCATGTGCCTTTCATAAGCTTAAATGTTGGATCGGCTAATAATTCAGGTGTTAGAGTATCAACTTTGAGCCAATTCATCATAAATGCTAAGAAGTCTAAAGGAGTATCCATTAGCTCATCAAATGACTTACGAGGACCTTCTTCCTGAGCCAAATTGCTTAACCAAGGTTGAACTGGTCCATGATCAGTAGGCAAAGTCTTGTTCCAATCACGATCGGGAGTCGGAGGTTTTGCTGGTTTCTGAAACTAATCAGGAAGCTGAGAGGTCTCTTCATTAGGTTGATCTTTAGTAACTCCTGTTTCGAACTCCTGATGTGCGGGTTCTTCCAAATCTTTGGCAGTGTGCATTGGTCCTCTGATTGAGCAGACTCGCCAGCAGACTTGTGATGAGATTTGGACCCTTCAGTTGACTTGATAGTTGTCTTGGAGGTCTTTTCCTTTGGTGCACTGGTAGACTCTGGTTCTTTTCTAGCTCTTCTTCTCTTAGACCCTTGGTTTGATCCAGCGAAGGGTTCTTCGTCTTTATCCTTATCAGCTCTATGTCTTTTAAAAGAAACAGTATCTCCATAAGTGTTAAGTATAAGCTTGTCACTTTCGTAAGCGTCAACCAGTGCTTTATAGAGATTCTTTTGTTCATCAGATTTGTGGATTGACTTATTGCTCTCCATCTTGTCTATGATAATCTTCTTCAGCTCTAGTTCAGATAGGTTGGCGGCTACAGCATAGGATGTTTTGGATTCATTGGATGAACAAGTCAGAACCTCTGCTTCGAGTTGTTTATTGACAGTCTTCTTAATTTTTTCAATTTTTTTTTTTTTTTTTTTTTTTTTTTTTATTTTTTTTTTTTTTTATTTTTTTTTTTTTCTTTTTTTTTTTTTTTTTTTTTTTTTTTTTTTTTTTTTTTTTTTTTTTTTTTTCTTTTTTTTTTTTTTATTTTTTTTTTTTTTTTTTTTTTTTTTTTTTTTTTTTTTCATCTTTTTTTTTTTTTTTTTTTTTTTTTTTTTATTTTTTTTTTTTTTTTTTTTTTTTTTTTTTTTTTTTTTTTTTTTTTTTTTTATTTTTTTTTTTTTTTTTTTTTTTTTTTTTTTTTTATTTTTTTTTTTTTTTTTTTTTTTTTTTTTTTTTTTTTTTTTAAGCAAAATCTTGGAGACTTGTGCTTTAACTTGTTCTTTAACTTGATCTTTGATTATTTTCTTAATGTTATCATCAAGTTTGTTGAGGAAGTCTGCATTTTTAGCTTGGGCTTCATCTCTGAGTCTTTCGGATTGTAAATGAACAGCTGTTTTGACGGTTTCATGCATCTTGTTGGCAAGGTACGCATCAATAATGCCAGAAATTGAAGAAACTGTTGCAGCAAATTGATTTGTTTGATTAAACTCTAAGAAGTTGTTTTCTAAAGTTTTTAGTCTATGGTCAAACCCGAATAAAGAGCCAAAGTTTGGAAGATCTTGTAGGGAGGAGCTTGGAACAGTTGTTGGTTTAAGAACTGGTGTTTGTTACAGATGTGTGATGAGAGGGGTGGGTGGTGGAGGAGTGGTTGTTACAGATAAGAGAGGTGGCTCAACAATAGCAGTAACCAAAACATCTACCAAAGAAGTTGACTCAGTGTTAAGATTGAATATAGAGTCAATACATGTATCTGGATTGGGGGGGTTTGAGATGTTAGAACGAAGCCAGATGTATAGAAGAATTCGTTGTTGACCTTCAGGATTGACCGGAGCGGTGATTATCACATGAGTATCTTCTGTTACTTGAGTAGGTTGAACATTGGTCTGTTGAGCATTTGTCATTTCAATATCTCGTCCTTCCAGATTGACGTTCACGTCCCTGTATAATTCATTTGCTTCGACCTCTTCATTTGTCTCCTCTTCATCTTGTTTGTCTCCCTCAACATTCGCACCTTGAATTTCTTCATCACTGTCTTCATCATCAGTGGATTCCACATGAGACGGTGTTTGAACCCTAGGATCAAAGCTATCTTCTTCTTTATCTTCTTCATCATGAGTGGAAAACTTGGGATGAACAAAGTCATCACCATCATTATCTGAATCAAACTCATTACCATCATCTTGATCATTATCATTATCTTGATCATCATTATCTTCTTGATCATCATCATCTTCTTGATCATCATCATCTTCGTCTTTGCCTAAGTTTGATTCATCATCATCATCTTGTTCATCACTAGACTTCTAAGATATTTGCTCATCATCATATCCATATGTAGGTACATCGGGAACCCCTGGTGTAACACCAGTTCCTTCATGTGCACCTGAACCGCTGGGTTGAGAGTTGTGAAGTTGTATTTTGCTTCTTTTGATAGCCAGTTTCATCTATTCAGCCTCAGACAATGCAATTTCAGACAAAGTCTCTAGTCCTTCAGCAAGTTGCTTCTTCTTTCCCGATCTGGTCACCTTAGTAGCAGATTTGATTCTTTTATCAGAAGAAGCTTTAGGTGCTTGTACAGTCTTCTCATTGGTGGTTTGACGTACATACTTCGGTTTTGGAATCGCCTTTCCAGTAGCAAAAGCATAATAAGTCTTGTACGCTTTAGATTCTTTCATAGCTTAAGTGGTTAAGTTATCAGGAAGAATGGCACCGTATTTTTGAACAACTTCATGCTGAGGGATAAATCTCATGGCAGTAAGAATAGGATCATCATTAGCCATGTGCCAGTTGACTTTGTTTCTTCTTGGAATTGATTGATCTTGTGACATGAAGTGATTGATGATGACTTTGGTGAATCTTAGGTAGAACATGTATTTGTTCTTCCTTGACTCCTTATTTTTGATTTGAAAAACTAGGTCCTCCCATAGAAGGTAGACATAGTCAACTTTCTTCTGGTGATACAAACCCCAAAGGATTTGAGCCCTAGAGAGACGAAGTGTATCGATTCCAGTGACTTTACCACTGAGACATTTGCTGATGATAGTTCTGAATGTTCTCCAAGGTTGGGGTAGAATATCAACTTTGACATCAGAGAGTAATTTAATGTTTCTGGAGTAGCCAAGTTCTCTCATGAAAGTAAGTATTTCCTCTTCAAATGGAAGATCTACAAACTTTTGTCCATGAAGTTTTGGACACATCTGAAGCATATTTCTAAAAGTATCTAGATCAAAAGAATAACTCTTTGTGTTCAGTTTGAATCTGATGGAATGCTTGTGGTAAGAGGCAGAAGTCTAGAATTCATGCATATAGATAGCAGGGACACTTGCAGTGATCAAGAAGGCTGGATAAAAAGGTGTGAGAGAAAGAACATCCAAAGCAACTTGAAAGGTAGGTTCTTTAGGCTTGAATATGGTGCTCAATCTGTAGTTGCAACTTCCAATCAGTAGACGTTATTCTCGTGGAAAGAGAGCATCGTCCAGGGCTTGTTGTTGTTCTTTTGTGATACTCATGATTCTTGTTGATCCCAAGCCTTAATCGGTTCTTTACCTTGTAAAGAGTATGTTACCTTGGATGAATCCAAAATAACAATGGTTGAGACTTTGTTTGTATATCAAAGTGTATGCGGAATCTACACTTTGATACTCTAGAAGTATTAATCAATGAAACAGTACTAAACAATGAACAATGAATAAAACACAAAATGCTTCAATATTATTAGAACAATAATACGAGTACTCTTGCTTAGTACTAGGGTTACAACCTTGAAGCTATATGTTCTTTCTCTAAGATGTATATTTCTCTCTTAAGTGTATTCAAAAACCTTAACCTATGATTTCCTTTTATACACCACAAGGAGTCCTTTACAAGATAACTACCAAACTTTTAGGGTCAATTACAATTATAATCATATACGAATCTTCCTAATATATAAGATATACATTCCATATTTATCTTATTGCATCCTTATCTCTAAATCAGCAGCATTAACCATCAGCAGTATTAACTTTTCTTCTAGCAGTATTAACTAACACTGGCAGTACTAAGTTTGTATTGGCAGTATTAACTCCATTAGTACTGTTAGTTATACCTTGGCAGTATTAACTCTTGATGAAGATTTATTCACAACAAATATTTTCCCGAGGTATTTCCCGAAGAATTACCTGGACTTCCACCACCCAGGCAAGTTGAACTCCGTATTGATCTTATTCTCGGTACTGCACCTGTGGCGCATGCGCCATATCGTTTAGCACCATCTAAAATGAAGGAGTTGTCCAAGCAACTTCAAGAGTTGTCGGAGAAAGTTTTTATTCGACTGAGCTCGTCACCGTAGGGAGCTCCGGTCTTGTTCGTAAAGAAGAAGGATGGATCGTTCCGAATGTGCATTGATTACTGAGAACTGAACAAGTTGACGATCAAGAATCGATATCCATTACCGAGGATTGATGACTTATTTG
>BQNB010050791.1:9446-40015 GCA_026074375.1 Tanacetum coccineum | reverse complement strand
TGATCCGCTAGCACTAGTAAAAAGTATTACTCCTGTAGAATGCAACACACGCTTGTTAGAAACTATGTTTGAAGTCGAGTCAGTTTTTGTGTTTTCTGTGGATGTGAGTGATTTGGCAAACCTAACTTTCTTGTCCTTTTTACATGTTCGACTATATCCCTAAGGACCAAAGCTTCTTCCTGAGTGTGCTTAATATAAGAGGAGTGAGTAGTCCTTTTATTCAACAATTTCCGCAGACTTTATATTGACTTGTTTGATTAACGCATCACATTGTTCTTTTGATTGAACACGTTTTGGTTTAATCGAGTCATAAAGTTGCTTATAAGTCTGTTTCAAATGCTCATTCTCAGCAACAAGTTTTGTCACTCTATGTTCCAATTCAATGTTAAGAGTCTCAATTTCATCCATGTCCATTTTGGCTTTACTATCATCCACATTTCCTTTAAGGACTTAATTTTCTCTTTCAACTTGACAATGACTGTGTCTTTCTCTTGAGACTGAGCTCTTATCTCACTTAATTCAAACAACTGAGTAAAACTTGGAGCATTTTGATCTAAACCACTGTTTGTCTGTTGAAATTTTTTTTGATTAAGTTGAGAATCAGCTTCCAAAGTGATGCAATGTTTTTCAAGAGTTGTAAAAATCTTACAATGTTTATCGTAAGTTTCTTTATCAACAAAATCCTTTTTGTTGAGAAGCTCAGTCTTGAGTTCGAGACACTTTTGACATTCATTCACAGTTTCACAACCATCATTCACAGACAAATTCACAACAGTTTTTACAATATCATGATCAATGGCTTGTGCCAAGAGTCGTTCATTTTCACTCAAAACTTGATTCAGAAAGTTCTGGACTCCAAGCGATGTTGTTCGACAGCCTGTTCCATTTGATAAAAGATTTTTTGGACATCGGCAAGTTCTTCAACCAAGTATTGATTGAAGTTATTGAAGATGTCTTTTAATTCTTTTATAAACGGAATGATTTCATCTCGAAAACAAGCCTTTGTATGTTCAAACCCCCACGTGCCCTCAGTGATAGCTGTGGCAGTGGTTCTTTCTTTGACAACCAGATCAAAGCCAGTAAGATAGCGTTTGAGCTCTTTCAAGCTAGTATACACCATACTTACTTTTGGAAGTTCTTTTGGAACCTCAACTTTGATGGTTGTTGAAGAATGAGATGGGTCTAAAGCTGGGACCGAAGTCGCTTTCCAATAGGCATGTTCACTATATAAATCAGATTGTCGAACAAATCGTTTGTTGTAATCGTTATTAAGAATAGCATAATTAATGGGTTCGTGTTCACTTATATATTACAACCTGGATCTGTTCTTTCAAAAGCATTTTTGACACACTCTCTTCACAAAGCATTAATATTTCATCAGAATCGGGAATCACAACAATATCCATTTTAAGAATGACATTCCCATCATACAGTTTTGGCTTTGACTCCCGAACTTTCTTCAGATAGAAAGGTTTTTCAAAACCGATTGCTTGTTTCGTGGAATGATCATAACAAATTTTGGATTTAGTCATCATATGAACAGTTTGCGCAGATTACTCTTTTAAAAACTGATATTATCAAGTGCTTATTATCTTTTCTAAACCAATTTTCCTATCAATAATTCTGTTTTTCTACCCATTTTTAAATCCATTTTTGAGATCAAAACTATTTTCATTAAAGAATCCTTTTCTTGCACTTTGTTCAAAAAAGAGTTTCCTTAAGACGTACAATCTCGGCATACTGTTCATTTGATCCTGAAAAAAAAAAAAACTGTTTCAACATGTGCATTTCTTTCAAATCTTAACCTCTGCTTTTTATCGTCAAGCCCCGGAAAGTTTAAAGCTTTATTAACGATTGGTGCAGTGCACACTTGGGTATTTAATGTTCTAACATAGATAATATCAGACATCTTGTTTGACATAAAAAAAAAAAAAAAAAGAAGAGTTAGAAGACAGGATAGTTTCCTGTTGTTTTTCACTCAGAAGATACTGAGAATAAGGAATGATATTCGTATCACTGGTTATTCAGTTTCTGTCTGACTCACATCATAGACTGTTTTCAAAGACGCATTATCTCCACTTTGATTGAATAAATCATATGTCCAGATTAGCGGATTGTGTACCTCAGTGAGTGAATCTGAGCCATTCCTGGAGAGATTCACCATGAGAGCAATCTTGGCTGAGTTGAGTTCATCACAATCAGAGTCATAGGCATCCAGATCACGGCTTGATAACACATTGTAGTGTACAGTCTGAGAGGTTTGAATGTCAAAGTCCTGATCTGCCAAAAAATCTATTCTTCCCTCTTAAAAGCTTGCCCACTTGCTTGAGCTTAACCACAATCACTTTATCATTGAACCATGTTTCATCCCTTTTCCTCTTGGGCTTAGTACACTGCTTGGCAATATGACCCTCCCCCTTGCAATTGTAACAAATGACAGTCTGTTGTTTCCCCGTGTTGCTTCCACTTTCTCCAGGTGTGTATTTTCTCGTTGTTCCAGCAGCATAAGTAGTTTGTCTCCCCTGAACAGGTTGCACAGTTACTTTTCCATCATAGATGGTAGCTTGTTGACGAGGGTTTGACGAAGTCCTTAGCTGATTGTTGTAGTAGATACCGGGATGTGACCACACAGTTACGAATGACATCAGTGGTTTGATCGCATCAATTGGATCATCCCCTTTCTGGAACACTGGAACAAGTAGACCTGAGTCTGGTTGGGAAAATTCAGATTGTTGATGTTGGTAAGTTGTGGGAGCATATTCCAATTGTGGGATGGATGATTGTGGAGAACAAACGTTGTGGTGAACGGAGGATTGGTACTCATTTGATGGATAAGTGATTGAAAGAGGTGTTGATTGATTGGTTGTGAATTGTTGATTCTGATAAGGTGTTACAAACTGTGAAGACGGATATGGTGGAAGCATGATGTTGAGGTTGAAGATTTGGGTAAGTGTGTAGATGAGATTGGATAAGCCACCGAGTTAACTGGTGAGATCAACTAAAACAAGAGGATCGAATTACAGTCATGCATCCAAACGAACTTCATTTGCATGACTTTCAGTGTTTGTTGCAAGGTAAGCATGATAGCTGCTCAACATTGGTAATGTAATTCCTTTGACCAATTTAACATCATAACATATTTGCTCCATCATCAGAAGATTTTAAAAACTTGTGTTAACTTAAAATTGCTCCAATGGCATCTTGTAAATATTCATATCACTGAGTAGCATAGAGAACCTCAATAGTACGCGAGTAACGACCTCTCCTTTCTTGTAGGAACTTATCGAATTCATCATACACTTGCACTCTCTTTCTTGTTTGTTAACGACATACTTTGTCCTTAGCAGTTTAATCTTCTTCCCAAAGATCTTTTGAAACCACCCGAATGTTTGACTCACAAGAGCATAATTTTAGTTGGAAGGCCAGAGATGATGATTATTGTCTTGATGTCACAATCACTTAATGGAAGCAAGCGGAGTTTAGTTCAACATATTCCTTTAAGCCTTGTTACTACATCCTCAGATGGAAGGCCAAACAAGTGTCCTTTTTCAACAAGCAAGAATCAATGTCCATGAGGTCTATTCAACATATACATTCCATTCGGACTCTTCCAAAATCATACAAGTGTTTTTTCAAGCATTGGTGTTTGTTGTCTCCTCCTGAAGAAAAGTGACTAATCGGCAAGAGTCTTCATGAGGGTACACAAGATACAAATGATCGATCGTGGTAGAAAGAAATTGTGATTTGGTATGTGTTTGTTGAGTCATGAAATAAACTTGAAACTACACGGGATTTTACGATTCTCGACAAAAATCGGGAAAAACACTAAATGTTGCACGGATTTTTACAAGTCTAAAATAATCTATGATTTATAATTTGAGTTGATGAGTTTAATTTGAACAAAGAAATAACCTCCTTGCGATCATCCACACGTCTTAGCGTGTGACACAAGTACTACAACGGAACTCCTTTAAGTGATATTTAACCAGGTCATCAACATTCCCCCCTTGACTGCTGAAACTAGATAAACCAAGTCTTCAACTTAAATTAACTCGAAGCATGAAGATCATTGAAGTCATGCAATCAGCCAACCCCACTTAAGATAAAATAAGAACACTATTCGTAAAATGGCACTTCAATCGCAATAATTGATACCAAATCAACTCCGTGATCACTTGTCATCTTAATCCGAATCTTTAGCCGTTTGTCATTTAGTGAATCTTATTTGGATCATTTTTAGTGTTATGTATCGTGTTTGTTATGTTGTTGTTCTCAATTAACGTTCACGGGATTTTACAATTCTATGACTTAAACCGTAAAAAGAATCGACTTTTACGGGATTTTACAAAATCAAGAAAAAACCGTGAATAAAAAATTTGTTGTTGGTGAAATCGTTGTTGTTGTCGAAGAACTTGAACTTTCATGAACGATTTGTTGAGCTAAAACAATGAACGGTGCACAAATTTTAAGCTTGAGTTGATTAACGGTTGATCAAAGCTCAAATAAGGACAAACGGTGTCAAGTTGGTTTACAAGGAGGTTTAAAAAAAACCAATAAAGGATGAATGGTGAAATACTTCAAGTCCAGGGACTAAAAGTGTAAAAATCGAATTTTTGTTAAAAGTGACACACGTTTTCCCTCCTGCCTATTGTCTTCTTCGATTTGAATTTTATAAAAATGCAACGAATGAACTTTTAATCATTTAAACTCGTTCGGTTATCGTCGGTAACATCCAAATATACCACGTTGATCGAAACGATGACACGGACACATGGATAGATTAAGTGTTCCCGTAGGTATAAGATTATATGTCCCCGTACTAAAATATCACTTGAAACCGAAACCGAAAAAAAATTTAAAAACTGTAGAATATTGGTACCATGTTGGATTGGTTTCGTTTGCACATATGTAATTACTAGTCGGTTGAACAAAGGTTTGTGACTATTCGACGAATGGAGTCGACTATTCGATTCTTAAAAAAAAACTAGAACGGTTGCCTGGATTTGAGACACGTTCGTCCAATGAAAAATCCACTCGATCGGCTCAACTCAAAAAGTTACTCGTTCGGTCCTTGATGAAAGTCACTCGATCGGCTCAACTCAAAAAGTTACTCGTTCGGTCCTTGATGAAAGTCACTCGATCGGCTCAACTCAAAAAGTTACTCGTTCGGCTCAACTCAAAAAGTTACTCGTTCGGTCCTCAAGTGCTTTCACTAGATCGGTTGCTCAATGAAAACTAGTTCGGCTCCTTCTTCACAAAAACCAAAAATGTACAATCGTCCTTGCTTTTTTGTCTACAACCGAAACAACAAAATAACACTTATCGTCCTTGTTTCCTAAAAAGTGGGATCTTGGTTTCTCTTTTCTTCAAACCGTTTGGACCACAATGAGCTTCAAAAATAAGCTATGAAAAAAAACTTTAAAACTAGAGAAAGAAAGAAGAAAAGAAACAATGAAACGCACTCTTTTTTTTATATTTGACTTATGCTAGTTTTTTCTTTTATCTCAAATGAAAAAAAAACGCACCCTACTGGTGAATATGAGCCCAAAAATGAAGTTTTAGAACAGTAGGCCCATGCTATATGTGATACACAGTTTGTAAATTTGTGAAAGAAAAACGTTGTGACATATGTAAATAAGCATGAAATGAAAGAAAACAAAAAAAGATTGAGCCACGTTAAACCGAAACCAATAAGCTCAATAATACCACAACGAAAACACTAAACACAACACGCACGAATACAATACACCCCCGGTTAGCTCTTGATACCAATTGAAGATTCACGAAAACTATGATCCGGTGGTCTAGGTGAGTCAAACCACATGATAGCCATTTTAGTGAGAGAAAGTAGTGAGATGGAAGATGAACTTGTGATTAGATGGAAAATGGATGAAGGATACAAATGACTCAAACACCAAAAATGATTACTCAACCCTCTCTATGGAAGCCATAAGAGGGGTATTATTAATAGCCAATACGCCTCTAAACTATACAGTAGTTGCCTATTCAGCCCTCGCGTATTGACTAGATAAACTATGGTAATTCTGTAATGTCGTCACGTAAAAGTGAATTCCCAACAATAAGCAAATGTGTTTGGATTAACTTATGATGACCAACAAAAAGGGCAAAACCGCCTTTTGCTATATTAGCCACACAATAAGCCTATGTTCTCCCAAATAAACCCAAGTTGATAAACTTATTTGTGTATGCCTATATTATATAAAGCCCAATTTTTCTAGCTTATTTTTCAGCTCATGAGTTTAGTTTCCATCTTTGAGTCATAATAAGCTTATAAGTCAAATCAATAAGCTGGAAAGGAGGGTCTTATAAAATATAAACCGAGTCCAATAAGCTAAAAAGCCCAGAATAATGTTCAAACAAACATCCCCTAAATAAGCTTATAAGCTTATCCAAACACTACAATAATTTTTTTTGCTAAATAAGCTAGGGGCATTTACATATATTTCCAAGAAAACTTCAATAATTACATATCTACTCAAATATGCTTTAAAACCATTATACATTATGCATTCAATGGTTGCACTTTGGGTATATATGAAATTAATTCTAAAAAATACTGTATATCATTAAATGCAAGGAACTTTCATAAAGGGGAATTGATTGACACACTCTCATTTTTTATTTGCACACTCAATTGTACATCCTGTTGAAGCAACATATTACAAATGTACAACCGTTTATTGCACAGGTTGGAGTGTGCAAATCATTAGCCTTCATAAAGTGATCCATATGCACATTTTGATGCGTTGTCATACGAGAAACCAACACGTGTCACTGTTTTTAACGTGACAACACATCAATGTGCATATTGAAACATTTTATGAAAGTTTGTTGCATTTAATGATGACCATTTATAGTTCACTTACAAGGATTTTGAAAAAAATTGGCTGTTATTTTCTAACCTTAACCCTAAGTTATTATTATAAGGAGTAAACTGCAAACACCGTCCTTCCAATTTGTGCAAATTGCAAGCGCAGTCCTTACTTTTTAGAAATTGCATGCGCGGGAAATCTTTGGTGAAAATATCGTCTCAATCAAATGACTAAAATGTCCCAAAGTGAAATGACAAAAACTCAATGAAATATTACAAGGATAAGAAGCCCTTTAAAAAATCTCAATGAAGGAAAGGGCATTTAGTACACCTTCCCTTTGGGTCAAGACGATACCGCGCCCAAAGGTTTCTCGTCCTCAAATAAGTATATTTAGACAGTGATGTGCGATTTGAGGGACGGTTTTTTGCAATTTAGTCTTATTACATAAGTTAACCCAAACACTCCATAAAAGCTTATAAACTGCTTATTGAAAATATAAGCTGAGAGTAAAACCCCCAAAATGTTCAACCAACATAAACATATGAAGTTTAACAATAAAATCCTGGTATTGATACATAAATCGATAGCTGATATTAAAGTAGAAACAGATGATGTTCAAGTTAGGGTTTTTAGTAACATACCAGGTTATGGTTTGGTGTGAAGCCGCATCATAAGTATTGTTTACTTTTTGCTTATATTTCCAGTTGATAAAAATTAATATATCAAAAGTTATAACCAAAATTTCAAACCTCGCGTACGTTTCTTTAATTATTGGTTGTCCAGATTAACTTTCTACTAGATAATAGTTAAATAGGAGTAGTTTTTTTGCTGTCATTTAAAACATCAAAACCATAAACCTTAAATCTCACGTTTAAGATGAACTACATAAGTGACAAGGCTTCATGATATAGCCTTTTTGTGAAACATATTGTTAGCTTATGGAGAATGTAGTTGCATAAGTTTCAGGTTCTTTGTTTGAATAGCAATTTGCATAGCAGCATATAATGAAGGAAGACACTTTTCTTCGTTAAATATTCTTAATGTTAAAAATTTAATAATACAAGTATTTAGGCAATGTATAAAATCAATTGATATACTAACATATAGGGTTCGTATGGTATGAGAGAATGAAATGTCAAATGAATGAAATAATCGACGTAATGGAATAAATAGTGGAATGTTAAATGATTCATTGTCATATAGCATGTTTGTCCTATATGATAAGACGGAATGAAAACATGATAAAACAAACGACAAGACCTAGTCAATGATAGTAATTAATTTAATATGTTAGTTAATGGTGGAGTTTTATGTAATTTGATTTCATTGCAAGATGGAATGAAAAAAAAGCAGGGGGGAATGATTTTGGTGTAATGGGTCATTCCTTGTAATAAGTCATTACATTTCATAAATGTAAACAAACAACATTTTTTCATTCCATCGTAATAATCTTTTCCATTCACCATTTGAATACAACATACCAAACACTGCGATACATTTATGGTCAACACTTATAATTAATGTTATTTTTTAAGCATCATTTAATAAAACTTACAATCAACAAAACTCATTGTACAAACCAACAAAGCATAAAATATAAACTAATTAAACACACTAATTAATTTTATTATTAAAACACCTCTAAAATGAAAAGTACATGTTATTATACACATTGTACATATTAATAAAACACACGAAGTTTCATACAATTTATATCCTAACAAGTTGATGGTACATATAGTTTTCAAAATCGTACTAGACCAACGGGTCATTCGGGAACCATAGTCGCCACTTGTTCGGCTAGCCAACAAAAATCGTCCGAAAAAGAGCCGGAAAGGACCGGTCGAAACCGATAAAAACGGGTGAATCGGGCCTGACCGGGATATTTTTTGTTTTGTTTTTCTTCGGTTAATTACAGGATACTCGTCGTTGCAACACGCGGGTACCCTACTAGTTTTCTATTATGATGCATGTGTGAGATTTCTTGAAAGAGCAATGCTAGACTCACATAATTTTTACAAACAAAAATCCACACCTACATGTGCCATGTGAAGTGTACCAATTAGATTGCATGAAGTTTTCTCTTTCTTACTTTTCACTTTCCATAATCAAGTGACACATGTGGGTGTGGATATATTTTTGTAAAAATTATGTGAGTCTAGCATTTCTCTTCTTGAAATTATAAATTTTATTATAAGAAACTGTAGCAGCGAAGCTTTGGGAATAAAATATTCAATGTCTTACGCGGTCACGTTTTATTGATGTAAAAAAAATTATATATTTTCAAAATTCACCCTGAACTTTAATACATTTACGAATTTTTTATACAAAAAACTTTATTTATCAAATATGGAGCGTTTATCTATCGACTCATTCGGAAAAAGAATATCACTGAAAACATCGTCGACTTGCGAACAAAACGAGCCTAATATTACAATGCTTCTGACATGCATACGATTTTATAAAAATGTTGAAGTTTTATATATGTATTTAAAAAAACAATTTTCATAACGCACCCTCAACTTTAACCTATATACGCCTTTTTTTATATAACAAACTTTATTTATCAAATATGGACCGCATATCTATCGATTCATTCAGAAAAAAATGGCACTGAAAAGATAATCGAATTGCGAATAAAACAAGCCCAATATTACCATGCTTCTAACATGCGTACGATTTTATAAAAAATGTTGAAGTTTAATATATAAAAAATGTTACAAACCCGACCTTGAACTTTAACTTATCAACGACTTTTTTACATAACAAACTTTATTTATCAAATCTGGAGAGCTTTTCTATCGATTTATTCGTGAAAAAAAGGTCACTGAAAATATCGTCGAACTGCGAACAAAACGACCTTAATATTGCAACACTTCAGATATGTGTACGATTTTATAAAAAATGTTGATGTTTAACATATATATATTTAAAATATTTATGGAAATAGTTTTTGAGTTTATCGATTCACGTTTAACGGAGAGTAGTCGCAGCACGCGGGTTATAAACCTCGTTTTAATAGTTTATAAAAAGAGTAAAGTTAATTGTCTAATTTACCCTCCTAATGCCCCTTAATAATTTGAAATGGAAACTAGAAACTAATAAATGACAAATATAAATTAGACATACAAGGTTTGAATCATACAAATGAAAAGTTTGAATCATCTTAATCTTATTTTATTTTATCTTAATCTTATAATATATAAGACTAGCTTCAAGGCCCACCCGATGGGCGGCTAGCTGTAAAATTATTTTTGAAGATGTCAAGTGCGCACAACTCATCATGTCTCACACTCTTACTAAATGTGTAATCATGTTCAAAAACAACAGTATGGAACCAAAATATTAGTAACAATCATATATGAACTTTTTTGAGGTTAATAATAAAACATTGAATTGTGAACATGATCATGATATAAAAAGTAAACAAAAGGTGATGCAATATTTATACCCATGGGTAAACTATTTTCATAAAAAAGAATTTGTAGTGATATAACACTTGGAATTGGTAAATATGATTATTTTTTCACTCTTCACAAAGTCTTCAACTTATTTGTACATCACTTGTTCAAATATCAAGAACAAATACATATTATACATAAGAAAAAAAATGTGCGATAATAAATTCCCTTGACTTGAAAGCTCCATGTTGATTCCATGACAAATCAATATTATTACAAATCTCCACTGACAAAGTGCTTGTTTGATCATCTCTTTTGACACATTGAACAAGCTTGTGCTCTATTTACTCCTTAAGGCTCCCAGAAGACAACAACTACAACTCCTGATGTTCCCTAAACAGTAATGAATACCCGAGTCTAACATCAACCAGCACTCTCAATAAATATCTTTTAAAGGGATTTTTTTATTACTATAGATAAATCCAAATCTAAGAGATTTCAAATCCAAACATATTCCATTAAAATATTCAATTCAATTATTATCTAATAACTTTTGATTAAATACCAATGTTGTCAAATCATCTTGCATTCATGCATGATACAACTATTTCTCTACACAATATGATGTACATAATGAATCTTTTAGTCCAACTTAAGATTTCATTCATGTCTTATCTTATCAAAAGATATGTATCCATTGAGACTTTCTAAATGGTATGTCAAATTGTGTTAGATTTATATACCGCATATGTTTATAGCAATAAACATATTATTTCAAGGTTGTATATTTAATTTCCTAAATCTTTCAGGTGAAGGAAACCTGAACATAATACTCCCACTAGCTTTTAGGAATACTCAGGAGTTATCTTTATTTAACAATAAACATAAGATTATTCTCCTAGATGCTTGCAATGATCCATACTTGGATTCTTGCTGTTTGTACACTTTATAAAGATTATATGAATTCATAAACTCCTTTGATTACTAACCGTCCTCGCTATAGTAATCATTCAACGAAGAGTTTTAAATTCCATTGTCATGTTTCATCTATATGAACACTAATATGACAATCAATCATCTTTATATAATTAATGCACATAGAAAGAATATTTAATCACAATCAATTGCTTGAGTATGATTAAAATCCTATCATAATGTATGCATTATGTATGTGTACAACATTGCCCTTATGAGTTTGAAACCAAGAACATAACCACTTGGGTTTTTCTTCTCTTTTAAAACTCATTCTAACTTTACAGTCTAACTGTTTAGTTAAAGATCAATCAAATTCCAAAATTGATTATCTTGTGGACAGCATCTTAACATTCATAGTTTGAGTCATTTGTCAAATTCAAAATTCAACAATGCATATTAATGGTTACACCATGATACCGAATTCAAAATTCAATAATGCATCTTTAACAGGTTCCCATGATCATGTGACTCATATTCCTCAATATTGAAATAACATTTATTAATCAAGTATTTGAGGTATCCTTGCGGATCTATGAACGAAAATTATATCATTATATGGTTTAACATTTAAAGCCTCGATATGATATTCACTAGTGTGTTTAAGAAGGTTATGTATTTTGTATTTTTATCTCTTTAAGATCTAAAAACGCTCCCACTTGCTTTTTGTAATTAAAGATTCTTCTATAATTACTTAGCATGTAGAGTAACAATAATTTGTTCTCTTTTGGGACATTACAAGATACATTGACAGTTCATGTGTTTAGTTTGTTAATATGATTCTTCATAAGACTTTTAACAAAAAACAGAACTTCAAAATTTAAGACTTAATGTGAATCATATCATTCCATAATCATGATGGTGTCTTATTAAACCTTCTAGGTTGGAGTCTTATTGAGTATATACAAGACATACTCAATTTCAAACCTTGACAGATTTGGAGGTAAAATATTTAAGTTATCAAAATTAAATCATTCCAAATAATTTGATTCAACACTCTAGACATACCATGAATATGTGGTATTCTATGAGTAATTTTATTGTAAGACTTTGTCACAATCTTTTAAATAACTTAATACTCTTTAGGTCACATACTTATCAATTGTGTCAAACAAAATTGAATATATAGTATTTAAAACCTATTTGCATGCAATAATGTATACAACTTTAACTAGTTCAAGAACTCTATGTATATATCCTTTTAAAGATATAACATGTTAACTATACATTATTTTACCTTTGAACAATTCAAGGACTTTTGTTCATATAATCTCAAGAAGATATAATTTACTTTGTGTTATAAGTCTTTCAACTATTAAAGGTTTTCATGTTTATTAATTTACATTAAACATAAACATATTTAACTAAAGTAATTTTTGAACGTTTACTTTATGTTATAAGTCTTTTAACAATTAACGGACTTAGTGTTTATTATTTTCCAATAAACATAAACATATTTAACTAAAGTAATTCTGAACGCCAACTCTTGACTTCAGTAGTAATTTCAAGTTAATCATGATTACTTCATTATTTGGGACATTCCAAGAGCACATAAACCTTTTACTTGAAGTAGTCTATAAATCAAGATTACTTCATTATTTTGGACATTCCAAAAACACATAAACATTTTACTTGAAGTAGTCTTTAATTCATATCTCGACATATTGTTTCTTACCTTACGGTCAAGAGAACCTTTAATCATATTGTTATTGTCATGTGTTGTACCTTGCACACAATAAAGATTTCTCCCACTTGTGCATGGCACAACATCATACATGTAGTTAAACAACACGACATTCGTTTGTTTATATGGACAATATGATAGTGTCACAGATATTAGCGTTACAAGTAGATATAGAACCACTTTGTTTAATAAGAAATAGTGCACGACTATCCTTAAAACCATGAGTGTCTATAGTTGGAAAATTATGCATTATCTCAAGACAAGCGAGAAATAATCTGGGTTACTACCAAGATAATAAACCTTGTAGCTCCCACTGAATTAGACAACATTACATTAATGTCTTGTTCAGAAATAAATCACGATGCTCCCACTGGATTTGACAACATTGCAAGTGTTCCATAACCAATGGAAACAAATAGTGATCTATTTATTTTCCAATTCTCTTTGAAATCTTAATTAGTAGCAATGTACTTGGATTTCAAAAATTCTACTATGTAGATGAGGGACTATCCATCAATGCTATTTATTAACTTGAAAATTAGGCATGCAATTTCCTCCTTAATTTTGATTAAGACAAACAACTAGATACATTATCCTAGTTTGCCTTTACCACTTTTGCGGTAGTATTGGTATTTCCTAATCAAGAACTCATAAAGCATCTTACATTAAGATGTTATCATTTGATAGCTTTAAGAACATGTTCTCTAGTTATCCAAATGCCTTATATGTTTCAAAGTATTCACCACCGAATAAGAGTGATGAAATCTATATAAAAATAAAAGTTATGCAATCTTCTTAACATTTAAGTTTGCTAGATTTTTGATTACATTAGGAAAAAAACAATTTCTACGTTCCTATTATTAACTTTCCGAGCAAAGAAAGGTTATAGAATGAGTCTACCCTATTCCTTACTAAGGAAAGGATCTTGGGGTTTTGACTTCTTCAAGAAAGAAACAAACCATTGTTACTGTTATCGTTGCATTAATACTATTAATAGAATCGCAAAATTCAATTTTTAGTATTTTCGATAATATTCCTTATAGAAAATTAACTACCCATGTTTAAACTTTTTAAACAATTAATTTTCTAAAGGCTAGGATCCTACTTGACATACCACCATCACATCAGTTGATCTGCTAGCAATGGTGTATTCAAAAGGTAATTGACGATCAATAATTGCCACCGGTGCAATTCCTAGAACCTTATGGGACTTACTTTATTACAATAATATACTAGTAAGCATGTTTCATCCCATCTATGCCTCGAGTTTAAGGTCTCACCACTAAACCGATTAAGTCGTCCAATCAAGAACTATGATTATGTAACACTAACGTCTCACGAAAAAGTGTATAATCACCTTGGGATTACAATCTACATACGTCTCACGCATAGTAAAAAGCATCTGCAAGTGTTCTTACAAATTGGATGGCAATAACTTATTTAAAAAGGGTATTATATTTGTTGTGACAAATATGTATGAAGAAGCATGCATACTGTTAGAAATAAAGAAATATTCTACTTGTAAGCACTATTATAAAGTGCAGGGACTATTTGGGTCAAGTTAGAAAAGTTTAGTAAACAATCTAATAAGGCTATAAATAGGGTATTTATGCCATGTTTAGATGTAACAATTTCATTTTAATCAAAATGCAAGTTAGGTATTTCTCTCTCTAAACACACACACTAATTACACCCTAATTTCACACACAGACATCAATCAAGATCTTATATTCAGTAATGAGGTATCCAAGAAGCCCAAAGATGGGATTAGTGCTTATTTTAGTGTTTGATTGTGTTTATGAGATCAAGAATTTGCTTATTCGTGCTTATTTTTGCTTATTCTGATTGCTTAATGCTTATTTTAATTGCTTATTGTGCTTATTAGCTTATTTTCATGCTTATTGTAAATCTGTACTTAATTCATGTGCTTTTGGCTTATTTCGAGCTTATTTCTGCTTTTTTGTGCTTATCAGCTTATTGTTGCTTATTTTGTTAGTTTTTTCAGACGAGTTTTAGCTTATTCATGCTTATTATGTATGCTTATTCTAATTCAGTCAGATTTTCAAGATAATTCTTGTAGTTTAGGTTTATAAGTTCATCTAGCTTCTTTCAGCTTATTCTTGTGCTAAAACATCAAATTTGCTTATTTTGTGCTTAATTCAGTACTCAAATGCTTTAGATCGGCTTTTTTTTTTCTTAAAATAGCTTATTTTTAGATCTATGATTCTGTAACTGATTTTAAATAAGTTTGGCTTTCTGTTTGTCAAAAACGCGTTTTCTAACAGATTCAAGAGATTCACTCGTTTAAGTTTTTGTATACGCGTTTTCAAGCGTTTTCTGTATACGCGCTTTATTTTCAAGCGTTTCCTTGATTGGTCAATGTCAAAGACACATAAGGAACCGATCTATCTACTCAGATGGAACCGAACAACATCAAAACAATAGGAACCGAACAACTAAAAAGACGAAACCGATCTATCATCTAGTTTAAACCGATCTACCATTTTTTACTAGGAATCGATCTAACCATTTTACAAAATAAAACTATACATCTTTTATTAAAAAAAATAAAAATAAATAAAAAAAGAAAAGAGAAAACAGAAAATACAAACGCTAATAAATAAAGGGTTTTGATCTCAGTTTGGGTTTATTTTCGTATCTCTTTTGGAGATTCAAAGAACTTCAATGATCTTCTCATAACGAAATTAACCGAACTCATCATAGATCTATTTTTGAAGACAAGCTTCATTTAATTTTAGAAATCTTAAAAAGAAAGAAAAGAACAAAAAGGTTCATATCTTTTCTTTTGTTTCGATTTAGAAAAGAGAAACGAAAAACAAATAAATAAAACCTACCCGTGATGTTTTTTCAAGATCTTAAAGACTGAAATATCTTGTGTTGGTCTTGTGTTGAATGATTTGAGTTTGGTTAATATGTTGTCATTGTGATTTTTCAAAGAAAGATAGAGAGATAAGGAGTGATACAAGTGACTGCAGAGTGAAAATAAGGAGAGGCATACAATGACTGTTTTAGGTCTAGGGCAAAATGAGTAAGTAGTGTTTTATATAGTGTGATAATAGGGTTATAAATTTCTTGGGCCTCATTTCTTATAACTGCCAAAAATGACATGGGCCTATTGTGTGTCTAATTTTTTTTTCTAGAAAAGGCTTTATTCAAAGTAAGATGGCCCAAGTTGGTTATGGTATTTTTTGATAAAGTGTATGTTTGAGCTGCCATTTTTTTAAGGATAGATATAGTATCATTTTCTTAGAGCACAAATTTTGGTCTATGACATAAATTTTAGTTTACGTTTTCGAGTGCGATTCGAGTATTCAAGATTGATTGGTATTTTATATGTATTATTGGAATTTTAATTTTTTATGTTCGGTTTTTAATTGAGCTTTAAATAATTTTTTGTTTGCGGAATACAAGTTAGTTTGTGGTGATTAATTGAGCGAGCTTGTTCAGATTATTCGTTGACTATCGGGATATTTGTTTGAGACAAGATGAGTCGAGACGAAAAGTGATTACGGTTGGTTCGACAATGCGGATTCCGTTGTTGTATCGGGGTGAATATTCTCAATGGAGTGAACGGTTTATGAACTATCTTGAAGAGCAAACGGATGGGGAAGCAATAATTAATTCTATTAGGAATGGTGAACATCATTGCCAGTTGTTGCTCAAGTGTCACTTGCTGAAACTGCACCGAATGTACCTCCTACTCTCAATGGTCCCAAATTTAGACTGCTGAAGAGAAAAGACCCGAACGATTGATCGTCTGACAAGAATCTCTTTTGATTCAAGGGCTCCAAATGAACATTATTCTCTTTGATAGCACGATACTGCAAATATTATGGATGCTCTTGAAAGGCAGATGCATGGTTCTGAGTATGGTGAATAAGATAGGAAAGCTACAATTTTGTATGAGTATGAGACTTTCAAATCTAATGAAGGAGAACAATTGCTTGATACTTATCTCGTTACTTAACAATGATTAATGATTGAAGAATGTGGTTAAAAGAAAGATAATTGTGAGTTGAATTAACAAGTTCTTAAACAACTGCAATCCAGAATCTAAACAGTAATGGGGGGGGGGTCACTGATGAGGAAAACCCAAGACACTTAATGGATTTAATAATGATTCTCTCTACAACATATCTACCAAAACCAAGGTGAGTGAACAGATGCAATGAGATATAAGAAGAAAGCTATTGTGGTTACTTCAGATCCATTAGCGTTGGTTGCTGAGAAAACAAAAGTGAGCAAAACGCAAAGAGAACGTGTAGTTCAATCAACTCCGAAGGAAGTGATGAATGATGAATCAGTGATTTGAAAAATCTTACCCACGTGTTAGCATAATCTTTTAATGGCGAAGAATTATTATGCTAAGGCCAACAAAAGCAAAGGTCAAAGACCTATAACTACTACAAGACAAAGAAGTTGCAAGCTAAGAAAGATAGTGACGAACAAGTGCTTCTTGCTGAGGACCCAATCTTGGATGAGTCCTAGTAGTGATTCAAAATCAAGGAGATAAATGCAAAATATGTCTTCAAGGCTAAAGGAAAAGGTTTCTTTCAGATTCAAGGATTGTTCATCAATCTGCAGAAGAAACCATTGCTGAGGTATCTTACTACACATCTGATTCAGAAAGGATCTGAATATGAAACTTCAAAATATTATGATAACTCTACAAATTATGGTTTATTTGTGGACAATGATGATGATCAAGAAATTTTTCATGATGCAATAGAATTTGCTAGTGAAAATTTTATTGAAAATCATATTGTATCTCAAACAGATCATGATCAGTCAGAAGTTAATCGTAATGATTTTGAAGAAAATGATCATTTAGTTGATAAATTGATTAAGAAGTTTAACAAAAGATTGCTAAATGTCAGAAACGATTGAAAAACTAACCAATCAAACAAAGCAAATAATTAGAAAATCAAAACACAAATTTACAAGATAAGTAATGATTTTTGAAGAATCAAGTAAACACTTTTGAGGGAGAAATACAATGAATTTTAATGAACAAATAAAAAGTGGATGAAGCCGAAACGATGTGATTTGCTTGCTCAAATGGAAGTTTTACAAGAACAACTCAAAGTCAAACATGTTGTGATTGATACTCACACTGAATGTCAAGCACAATATGCTAAACTTGAGGAAGAAAGATATCAATATATGATTAGATATTCTGCTCTTTGTGATAATGATAAACAACATAGGAAAAAGATTGATGAACAAGAGATTTTATTTGATAAGATGAGTCGTCAGTTAGTTGAGATGAATAATAATGTGCTAAGGCTTCAAGAGAAAATTTTAGAAAAACAAACAAAAATTTCAGAATTAGAAGAGTGTGTGCGTAACAAGGATTTAGAAATTGAAAAGTGTTTGGAAAGATTGAATGATTGTGAAAACAAACTTTATAAAATCAGACAAACGCGTCAGACAATACATATGATCATGCCTTCTAAGGATAAAATGTATAATGGTAATAAAGGAATAGGTTTTGAAAATCCAAGTTATTTTTGTAAAGCAAAAGATTTGAGACCTAGTCTTTACGATGAGATGGTTATTAGTCTAGGGTATACTATGATGTTTCTCACTCATTAGGATAAAGCTTTGGAAATTGAGAAATTTAAAAGATCAAGAGAGAATAAAATTAAGTTTGCATACGATTATGGAAATCTAAATGCAAGTTATGTGAATGAAAAGATAAAATTTTTGGACGATTATTTTCAAGAGATAATAAATCCAGATTTTGAAAAGATTGATTCTCCGTTTCAGCAAACAAGTTCACTCAAACCATATGTTCCAACAGTGATTTTAGAAAAGATCACAATTGATTTAGAAGATGAAGTAGTGAGTCTTTTGGAAAAAGAAAAAGAAAATTTAGAAATAATTGAGTCTTTAAAATCAAAAGGTCCTGAGTCGAGTGAAAATGCAATTTCTGAATCGGAAAATCAAAGTGAAAATGATTGTCATGTAGTTGAAAAAGGTTGTGACGATTTGTAGAATTCAAAAGTGATTGCTCCAGGAATGTTAAAAATAAATGTGTCACAAAGTGTTTCACCAATTTCAGCGTATAAAACGTCTTGTGCTTCAAATAAGGTTGAAAATAAAACAAAAAGAAAAAGACGTAAGAGAACATCATCAAAACAAAATGACAAACAAGTGAATAATGATGTATCACGTGCTAATAGAAATTTGTTCAATTTCAATTTAACACTTTAAGTAGTGTTAGAAGACCTAAGCATAGCGGTGTTATTTGGAAGAAGAAAGGGTCGTCTAATACTTCTAATGTTGATTTGTCATCTGTTAGTCATTCAAAATTAAACAAAGATGTTACGCGATATTGTCGCAAATACTTATTGTCATGTAATAATTCTCATCATGTAGACACTAGAAGTGCTTATGCTTGTAATGATGCTATGAATGTTTCTTGTAATTCTAGATTGTATGCTTCTTGTGATGTGAATGATTTGTTTGTTTTTGATGATGTAATTATTATAAAATCTCAAGTTTGCAAGATGCCTTTTAGGAACAAGCCTCGTGATTCTTTGAATGTGCATTCTAGGAGTAATTCGAATAAATCTTTACCTAGAATTGTGTTTAGGTGGCTTCTTAAAATGCAACCGTTAGCTGAACCCGTAGCTAAATGGATTCCCAAAGTCAAGTGTCAAATAGATAAAATTTCTAAGACACCTAACTCATCGGGACCCATTTTCAAATGGGTACCCAAAGTTTGTTGAATGTATTTGGTGTTTTATTTATAGCAGATTGTCCAGATTTATCTTTGGATTATCGATTCGGGATGTTCAAAGCATATGACGGGTAATCGTTCTCTTTTGACAAACTTTGTGGAAAAGTTTCTTGGAACGGTTCGCTTTGGCAATAATGATTTTGCGATGATTGCTGGCTATGGAGATGTTGTTATTGGATCAATGATGATCCAAGAAAGTTTACTATGTCGAGCTAAGATTAGGACATAACTTAATTGAGGTTTGGACAGTTTATGTGTCAAGGGCCTTGAAGTCCGCCTTTTAAAAGTCTACAATGATTGTCGAAACAAAAAATGGTATAGATTTGCCTTACCGGGTGCTCGTTTGTTTCGAATATTGTAATACTATTGATCTTAACAAAATTACATCAAATTCTTTGGCTTGTCTCCTAGCAAAGGCGTCTTCTTTGCAATCTTGGTTGTGGCATCGACGTCTTTCTCATTTGAATTTCGTCACAATCAATAACCTTGTGAAAAACAATCTTGTTCGAGGTCTTCCTAAGATGAAATTTGAAAAAGATCATTTGTGTTCTGCTTGTGAACAAGGGAAGATTCATCGGAAACATCACAAGTCCAAAACAGCTTTTGCTTCGAATAAGCCACTTTATCTTCTTCATATGGATTTGTGTGGTCCAATGCGCATGGAAAGTATTAACGGAAAGCGATATGTGTTAGTTGTTGTCGATGATTATTCAGTACACATGGTATTCTTTCATAATACACTCAAAGATGAAGCTTTGAAGTCATTCAAAGTCATTCATCAGAAAAACCCAAGTGAATCATCAACTTCAAGTTCAGCGTGTACGCACTGATAATGGTACAAAAAAGTTAAGAACAAAACTCTTGCTAAGTTCTTTGATGAGGTCGGAATTTCTCAACAATTTTCTGCTACAAGAACGGCACAGCAAAATGGTGTCGTGGAAAGGAGGAATCGAACCTTAGTTGAAGCTGCAAGAACTATACTTACATTTGCAAACTTACCATTGTTTCTTTGGGCTAAAGCCATCGCAACAGCTTGCTTTACACAAAATCGTTCGATTATTCACAAACGTTTTGATAAAACTCCTTATGAACTCATTAACAAGAGAAAACCAAACATCAGGTTCTTTCATGTGTTTGGGTGCAGATGAGTTTATCTTTCTCAAACGATTATGATGATGTCGGAAAGTCTCAAGGCAAAGGGGATATTGGAGTGTTTGGTTGATATTTTAAAAGAATATTCTACATTCAGAGTTACAACAAACGAACTCAAAAGATTCACGAGAGCGTAAATTGAATTTTTGATGAGATTTCAGAGATGGCTTCTAAACAATTCAGTTTAGAACCCGGTTTATCTAATTTAAACGAAACGGGAAAATCTTCAAATCCAACGGTTTCACAAGTTTCAAAAATTTCAAAGAAAGATTTGGAAGATTTATTTCATAATTTTTACGATGAGTATTTTGATTCTTCAAAGATAACGAAATCTCCGACAACGAATGTTGAAACTTCCAACAACGAAATTCCTTCGCATGAAGGAGAAGTTTTTCATGAGGATTCTGAATCCATTTCAAGAGGAATTCTTCTTCATCTTTATTGATGATGACGTTCAACAACAAAGTTCAAAAGAAATAATGGTCCTCCAACAAATACACAATTGATTTCAAATAACATGGTTCCTGAATGAGAATGAAGCAAGTTGTCACACAATAGTGTTTAATGAACTATTAGGAAGATTCCTTAATTTTGATGCAAGTACGACGTTCCCATGATCCTTACATTGTTCATACATTCTATCAACCTTACCCACTAGAGAAAAGTGGACTAAGGATCATCCACTTCATAAAATAATTGGTGATCCAAAGTCGAGTGTTCGTACAAGAGGACAACTAGCAAATTCATGTTTGTTTGCATGTTTGTCTAAGTAGTATTGAGCCTGCTAACATGGCTGAAGCTTTGAAAGATGCTGATTGGGTCAGTGCAATGCAAAGATGAACTTGATCAATTACAAGAATTGAAAGTTTTGAAGATATTCTCGACCTGAAGGCAAGACTATCATCAAAACCAAATGGATCTTCAAGAATAAGAAAGATGAAAGCAGTTTGGTCATTCAAAACAAAGCAAGGCTTGTAACTGTAGGATACTGTTCACAAGAAAGGCATTGATTATGACGAGACGTTTGCTCCAGTTGCGTCGAAATTAAGGCTATACGCTTATTTCTTTGCATATGCTGCTCATAAAAGGGATATTTCACGTCTTCCAAATGGCTAGTAAAGACTGCGTTTCTCAATGGAATTCTTAAAGAGGAAGTGTATGTTGGTCAACCTCCAGGTTTTGTCAGCAAACAATATCCAGATCATGTGTATGCTCTCGACAAAGCTCTTTTATGGTATTGAAACAAGCACTTGGCATGGTATAAAGGTTTCGTCCTTTCAAATTCTTAATTGATAGCGTTCCAAAAAGGTTCAATCGATTACTGACTCCTAAATCATTAAAAATGAAGGAAAGCATATAATGCTAATTCAAATGATACGTTGATGACATTTAATTTGCTTAACTGAAATCCAAAATATTGCACGAAATTTTCAAAATTAATGGTAAAGATGGTTTTGAAATGAGTATGATGGGAGAAATGAAATTCTTTCTTGGGCTTCAAGTAAATCAATTTTCAAACAGGATTTTCATAAATCAATCCAAGTACATTCTTGATATTTTGAAATGATTTGGAATGGAAAATTGTGATATGGTTCCCACTCTCATGGTTGAACAAGCTAAACTCAAACTTGATTTAAGTTGAAAACCAGTATGACATACTGATATCGTATAATGTACGGGATCGTTGATGTTCTTTACTATCGAGTAGGCCAGATATACTGTTTGCAACATGTATGTGTGCTAGATATCAGGCAAACCCAAATGAACATCATGTGTCAGCCGTCAAAAGGATCTTTTCGATACTCAAAGGGACTATTAATATAAGTCCTTGTGTATCCCCGAAATTTTTCGATTTAATCTAACTGCCTATTCAGACCAGACCAGCAGGGATGACACTTAGATCGAAAAAGTACATCCTAGGAAGTGTCAAATTTCTAAGGTGTCAATTTAGTGTGTTTGGTGGGGTCCAAGAAGCAGAATTGCGTGTCTATATCTAAGCAAAATCCTGAATATGTAAGTTGTTTCTGGTTGCCTTGAGCTCCAAGTTTGTAGATGTGGTAACTCAATACTGATCTATGCTTCTTCTACGACAAATTAACCAATTTACCGTGATTCAAAGAGTACTATGCAATCTCATGCAATCCCCAGAGTACAACACACTCGAACAAAACACATTGAAAGTAAGGTATCGATTATATAAAGATCATGTTGAAAAAGGAACAATAGAGTTATAATTCGTTGTACTAGAATTTCAAAACCTGCGGATTTATTCACGAAAACTCTGCCTGAAGCTTGATTTAAGTTGTTAAGGGTCGAGAAGTTGGGTATGATGATTCGTAGACACCATAAATTCTTTACACGAAATGTTTTTGTATAATTTAAAATACACAAAAAATTTCTTTTATAAATTTAGAAAAATACAAAAAGATTTTTCATTATATAAAATTTAGAAAAGTCTGAAGACAAAAGAATTTTCTTTTATGATAAAATTTCAAAAAGACACAAAGATTTTCTTTTATATCAAATTTTTATAGAAACACAAAAAGTATTTTTTTGATTTTATAATGGCTTTCAATACAGTGTCAGTATGAAACCCGCGCTTAATATAATGGGCATTCGTATAAACTCAGTACGAAAACCGAACTTAAATTGATGGCTTTCGTATAATTTAGTACGAAACCCGAGCTTCATTTGATGGCTTGTAATCATCTCAGATTACAACCCGTGCTTTAAAGAAAAGAAAATGTATGTTTCAGTGCATTTATCTTTGAAAAAGAAGAGAAGTCTTCTTTGACTTGAGTCATTGACAACATTTTTTCAAAATCTTTATGTGTACTTAAAAGATAAAATCAATTTGATATAAAAAGTCAAATGTTCTCAAGTTGATGAGTCAATCGATTCGAATTTAAAAATGTGGGTACATTCAAATAAAAAAAAATCAATTTTAAAAAGGTCTTCAAATTGATTAATTTTTTGTAAAAAGTGTCTAAAGAAATAAAGGTACCTCAAAAGTGTAAAGAGGAACTCCCTTATAAATGTTTTAACGAAGATATGGTATATTACGAGGGGAGTGTTCATCATATCGTTGTTGAAAAAGTTTTCAGAAAGAAACGGAAATGGAAAATTGTTTTACATTTCACATTCACATATTCGTATTTTTGCGTTTATAGCTTCATGTTAAAAATGTTTCTCGGCATATGTTAAGGGGGGGTGTCTTTATAATAATTAAAAACTTTTATAGATCCAAATTTTCTTCTTCATATGATGTTTGTGAGAATGATGAAAAACAGAAAGAGAGAAATGATAAATTGTATACTTGAAAAAATGAAAGTATATGTCCAATGCTTCAAAAGCAAGAACAGCACGTGAAAAGAAAAAGAGAAAAGTATGCAAGAAAAGAAATGTCACCGCATACAAAAAACAGACAAAGTGATTGTTCTACATTTTCTTGATATTATCAAAATCTCATGATACGATTTCAGATTTTCATCATGGTTTCACGGACATTATTTCTAAATGAATTATCTTGGCATATGTTGATGGAGTTGCACAGTGTGATTTAGTTACTCTCAAAATACTCCTATGATCTTCCAGAACTGGAATTGATCTACCCCGAAGTCTTCCTTCTAATTTAGGAAACTTAGGTCTAGGTGATGGAGTTTAAGGTACAAATCAACATGTTTTGAATGCCAAAAGGACTTAAGAGATAAAGCTTTGAATGCAAAAGAATGAACGAAAAATGATTAAGCTTTGTCAAAAGTAAACAAGAATTATGATAAGAAAGAATCGAATGATAATTCACAAACACAGAAAAGGTTGGAGTTGAAAAGTGAGAGGCTTATAAGAAAAGATGAAGGGTGTTTCTCCTAAAACTAGGATAGAAACCGGTCACCTCATAAGCTATCAATTCAATATCGTGATTTCTGGTATTGAAGTAGACCATCAAAGTACCCAGTGATGCAAATGCACAACCCCTCCCTAGCCACTCAAGTACTTCTCAAAAAGATTTGTTTCATTCTCAATGGAATTACACGCATAATCTATCAACTTCTCATTAAGTAGAGTTGATACTGAATAAAGGACTGTCTGCTCCAGATCCTTGCTTACTAAAAGTAGCACAAGAGTCTAGCGCCAAATTTTGATATCAAAGAAATATCTTTAGGACAACAAAATACGTTTGTATTAAACATCAATGATACAAAAGGTACAATGATATATGTCTTTGTGACATTGCATGTCTATGTGACATTGCCGGAACATTCTGGAGTGATACTATAAAATAGTATTCACAATGATTGAATGGAAATCCTACCAGTGCTAACATCATGCAACGCCCGAACGTAAGGTTACTATTTTAAAATGATGTTTAATGATTCAAATTGTGTTTAACTAATAAACTATGTGATCTAGTGTTATGAGTTTCCAAGATAACACAACATAATTTCACGAGATCAATGCATATTTTGGATTTCATGATCATAATTTCCGCATCCTTATCATCGAGAATTTGATTTGAATCATATTTTTTCAAATATTGTCATCATCCAATTTCAAAGCATGATCTTTTGATGTATAACTTCATGGTTAATGTGGAAAGATGGTCTCTACTCTGAATAATTCTCCATTAAATCTTCTACAACATACAACAACAACATTTCTAACCTATTCCAAGCATGTACTACTCAACGATTATTATAGCACATCAAAAGTTACCTATATGCTAACCTTCAAGGGAATGGATAAGCAATCATTTTGTTGGTTTGAGGAAGCTTATGGTTATTTTAGGGGAGTAGTTTGTTTATAAAAGGGAGTATGTTTTGTTTAGTAAAAGGGAAATGTATTTGAATCTTAAAGAGAAAAAAAAGATATTGGTGATTTCAATTTCATGGACTTCAAAAAGGATATTCTTCACTCGGAGCTATTTGGAAGCTTATAATGGCCATTGATGCTCACAGATGGAATCATAATCTCAAGAGGGGGAAGAAAATATAAGCTTTAGTATAGGCCTAATATGAGAGAGATAAGATATTAGTATAATTGGGGAGAAAATGTAAGGTCAATTCAAGTATATGAAAGGGGAGAAGATATAAGCAAGAATATATGAGACAAATCAAGATACTAGCAAAGAAATTGAATCAAAGAAATCATTATGGTAAAATAGTAGTTTATGATTAAGAAAGATAAGATTTATATTCAGATTAAGGTTACTTCATCAAGTGTTTTTGAATAGCTGTATGTATCATTAAGCTTCAAAGATCGTTCGAGTAGCCGGTTCGACATTTGCCATGGAATTACTTCTCAAGAATAGCGACATTGTCTTCAACAATCAAAATTTACTACTTCAAAATTCCAAGAGATGTGATATGTTGATTGAGGGGAGCTTAACAGTATGAAGATTCATGTGAAAAGTCAAGTGTTCAAGTCTTTTTACAAAGAAAAGATATATCAATATCATCGTGTTTTTAAGATCTTTCAGCAGCAACATATGTGATTTGAATAACATTCAAATCAATTCGAAGATAAAGATCATACAAGATTTTTAAAAGATTCAAGTTGTCTCAAAAAGAAGATCAAGTTAGCTTTTATAGAATGCTGATTTTTGAGTTCGAAAGTAGAGTTGATAACCTATCAGAGATATAAAGTAACATATAGGGAGAAAATTATATTAGGAGAGATTATTACAAGGTCGTCCTTAGCACTCAAAAAGAAATCTCACGCATTATTTAGACTTGAAGAAAAGGAAAATGACAGACTACTTCAGAATCAAGTGTTCAAGCATAAGGAAGAAGTCGTATCAAAAACACAATAAGGATAGTACCCAAGTAGATCAAATTAGGGGGGAGAATGTTAGAAATAAAGTAAATGTTTATACTAGTACAGCACTATGATCACTGGGGTTGTGTGCGTGTAGGGACTATTTGTGTAAAGTAAGGAAGTTAGACCAACAATCTAATAAGGCCATACATAGGGGTATTTAGGCCATGTGTTAGATGTAATAATTTCATTTTAATACAAAAGGTAAGTTAAGTATTTCTCTCTCTAAACACAACACACTAATTAACATCCTTAATCTTCACACACTATTCATCATCAAGATCATAATATTCATTACGATACATCATCGTATCATAATTTTAATAAAAACCTTTACACAATAAGTTAATTTATTATGGTATCACTTGATTTACTATACATCTAATTATAAATAGTGTTACCTTTTTAAAATTGACGATTCAACGTGTTTTCAAATCTTAAAGATTTTATATTTTATCGCGGGAAAAGATTAAAGAATGGTTAAAAACCATTCAAACCCTAGACCATTTGCGACTCCCTAATTAGTATACAAGGTAAGGAAACTACAATGTAATCAGGTATTATAAGGTAATGGTTTCTACAAGACCGAAGTCTTGATGAGTCTCCCCGAACCTTATCCTTGCAACTAAGTGGTACTTTTGCAAATTACGTCAATTATAAAAATAAAACTTTAATTTGAAAAACACATTATGAACTATAAAATAGTCCATAATAAATCTGATTTCATAATAATTAGTCATGTTTATATTTATTTTTTGAAAACCCCTTTTATTTTCTTACAATTCCAAACTTAAAATAAAAACAATATAAACACTAAACTAATTCACATAACAATTATTCAAAAACAATCACTTAACAATTAAGTCATGCAAATATCAATTTATGATCCAAATTATCTAATAATTAAAACATGTATATATTCATATAAGGCTCCTTCGTCCAAAAAACTCCGGCCACATCCATCGATATAATCGATTGCGTAAGCCATATACAAATATATACCCCGAACCCGACCCGAGCCTATTCGGGTCGGGTCACTCGGGTCAAATAATTTATTCGGGTCATTCGGGTCAACCCGAATGACCCGAGTTCTAAATAGGGTCGGGTCTCGGGTTGAAATGTTTTGGCTAACTCGGGTTCGGGTCAACCCGATTGACCCGAATAATTTTTTTTAATTTTTTTCAATATAAATTAATAGATTTTGTATTTAAAAAAGTAAAAAAAAGATTTTTTTGTCATTTTACTCAAGTTCGGGTTGACCCGAACCCGAATTGACCCGACCCGAATTAACCCGACCCGAATTGACCCGACCCGATTGACCCGAACCTGAGTAACCCGAGTTTTAAACAAGGTGGGGTTCGGGTCTGTTTTTTTGAGCTTTGACCCAACCCGATTGACCCGAACCCGACCGACCCGACCCGATTCACACTCCTACTTGTAACTACAAATTCTACACGATGGCTCGTGATGCCACTGTTGGGTTTTTACAACTATTAACCATTAAAGATCACGAGTACGCAGCGGAAAGTAAACACGTATAGAATATGTAATTAACAAAGGGATCAAGAACGCGTACCTTTTAGCAATTAACAAATACTCCGTCTTGAATATACGCGTGTACATAATATAAATACCATGCGAAAACCACCCAAGATCTAAAGTAAGATCTCTCTACTTCAACACACACAATACGTTCTTAGCAACCAATTAAGTATGCTAGTACTAGTAGTGATAAAGCAATAAACCCACCACGTTCTCTAAGAAATCAACATTTGAAACCCTTTGTGGTTTTCTTTGGATCGAACAAAATCAAACTGAAACCCAAGAGAGGGTGTTCGGCCGATCAAGCCAAAGAGGGAGAGGTAGAGTGGAGATTTAGGGATCTAGGCTTTCAAGTTACGAGAAAACTAAACACCCTAAGCCTCTATTTATAGCCTCCTAAACTTGACTTGCAAGTTAGGTTATTCCACCTCCTCAGATTAGGAAATAATTGGCTAAGGAAAAAAGAAATAATTCTCATACTTTAAAAGAAATGTGAAGACTCTCCATAACCAAAATAAGAATAAACGGAGAAAGAGGATCACCTTGTTTAAGGCCCTTAAAAATAATCTACAAACACGTGAAGAATTATTTACAAATTTGTCATTTTGTCAATCTTGAGGGTATTTTCGTTGAAATTATAAGTGCCTGACATAATAGTCTCTCTTTCCATTTTGAGTTGTCTCAAAATTATTATCCCCTTCCAAATATAGTTGTGAGTAATGTAGCAAGTTTACCATATTACACCTAATGATACTAGAAATTACAAACTTTATTTAAAACTTTAATTAATTGTATAAGGATAAAACTGTCATTTTGCAAAAAGTAAGAGAGAAAATACAGTAATGATTATGTTTTTTTAAAGAGGAAGGTTATTTTAGATACTACTCTTTTCTTACATACCGGGGGACTCATCCCCACTATACATCTACAAAAATCCAATGGCTGAGATTAAAACATTTTACTAATTAAAAATATTAAAAAACCACGGAGGGGCAGTATGGTAAAATCAAAACAAACACCAACAACACCCCCGCTTCATCACGTCTCATTTACTACTATCCATAACCTCTCACCAAACACACACTCGATACAAACAAAAACACACAATAGCATTTTGATCAAAATACAAACCTAGATCTACAAAAAAACACAAAATTGAACCATAAAATTACATCGAATTACATTAGAATGGATGAATCGATTGTTGATATAGATATTCATAAACAATACGGTGTGCAAAATGATCTTCTTCAACCTCCGTTCAAGATCCTATTTTGAATCCAGTTCAGCATATGATTGAAGGTAGTATTTATGATATTCTACTTCTATTTTGAGTAAATTACGTAAAATATTACATATTTTAGAGTATACTGGTGTTGTTGTTGTTTATGTATAGATGATAATGATTATTGGTAAATTGATGATTTTAGTGAATAAATGTGTGATAATAGTTATGGTTTCACTCGTTGCATATATTTTTAAAAAAAAATTATGATTTTAATGAAGTAATGTGTGATTATTGGTAATATTTTCAAACGTTTATTACGGTTTTTTTGATTTTATTGTGATTTTAGCAAAAAAATGTGTGATCAATAGTTAAATTTTAATGTTTATCGAAATTTTATTAATATACTATTGTGAATTATTGAACATATATGTGACTCATGATTAGGTTTTCGTTGTTAATTGGATTTTTGTTGAATTTTGTTCTAATTTGGTGAAGAAATTGTTGGTATTATGGTCTTGATAATCAACGATTGCCAGATAAATTCTTGAATCGGGTAAAAGTCCACTTTCTTAATAAAATATTTAGTGATAATCAAGATTGGTGAATCTGTGTGAAGGGATCCGAGACGTGCATGTTATTTATGTTCGTAAATTAGACATGTATAGAAGGATATTGGGAAACAGGCATGAAAGTTATGGGCCAATTTGATGGAAGGATATTAAAATTGTGGAACAAAGATCGATGGTTGGAATATTTAGTTACTGGGACATGATACACCCTAATTCTTCTATAGTACCACAACAACAATAGCTTGTTTCCCTGGCGACATGTCGGGACTTTCCCCAGCGACATGTCGCTGGGGATAGGTTTCCCCAGCGACATGTCACTGGCGAAGGTGTCAGAATGTTGCTGGGGAAAGGGTTGATCACTGTAGTGCTCCCCCGCTCCCTTTATGACTAAAAAAACCACGTTCCATACCCGCCACATACGAACCCTACACAAACATGTAACGACGTACCCAAACACTATACAAACTAAAGACTACGCAAACAACCTTAAACTACATCTAGTAATAGCAAATTCAGCACACAAAACCTTAGGATCTTGTGGATCTTTAGTACTAGCAAAAACGGTACAAACCACGAGTAAAATCAAAACCCTAAACGACCAAACAGAT
>BQNB010050790.1:0-41333 GCA_026074375.1 Tanacetum coccineum | reverse complement strand
AATAATGTACTAAAAGCGAGTACATACAAGGTTGGCTAAGGCAATTTGGGTGTAATAATTGGTTTAAGGGTTAATAATGCTCTTCATTAATAGTCTGGCTTAACTAGAAAATTACAAGAACCGTGAAAAGGATAGGCTCAGAGGGTTTCACTAGGGGAGTTTTGTACTAAAATTGAGTGCAAAGCACAGGTGTGGGATAATTATATAGTCAATGTGACCATCATAACAATTACAGGTTTAAAACATGGGTTAATCCTAGTGCCTCTTATTTAGCAAATCCTAATACTCACTATGCGGTCTCAGGATGCATCACAAAAACAAGTGCTAAAATTTAATATACTACCGGTACACTCCTATAATTTAATATCGATACCAATGCTTCAGAAAAGGCGACAAAGACCATACGTACACATCCGTAACGACGGAATAGACACATATGACTGCATTCAAACTTTAACTCGAGAAAGCTAAAGGTACAAATTATCTTGGGTATCAATAATGGATACCCGAATTCCTAAAGATCTAAAGGCGAACCTCACATTTTTGGAGTGGAATTTTGAGGGTTTTTATGCTAGTCATACACATTCATATCCATGAGACGCAATTAATACTTGGTTTTCGTCGGTATGTGTCATAAAAATTTTAAATTTTGGTCAAAATTACCTTTTTATGCTATGTTTCGATATATTACCCATCATTTTAAAGAACAAGCAAATGGCAAATGAAGGAATAGTTTCTAATGCTTATTCCCCCTACTCTTAAGTTGAACATTGTCCCTAATGTTCTATAGAAGTACCTGTAAAAATGAATAAAGGGAAAAGAAAACAAGTAAAAGAAACTAGTACTCCCCTGGTTTGCTCAATAATGGAGAAGAAATATGCGATAACTGGTTAAATCATCCTCAAAGAGTCATCTAATGAAAACATCCTAAGATCTTCCAAGCTTCTTCTTGTTAAATATAACCTGTAAATCAAAGACAAAGACAACCACACCAAGCGTAAAATCCATAGGATATATATAAATACAATAAGAGTTTAGGGTTTCGACTCTATGAAAGCAGTAAAGATAGGATGAGAGTAATGATATGATTATAGGTTTATGCAGGTTTAGAAAAGAATTACAAATCTTAAATATTGCACATTTTATTTTTTAGAAATACATAAAGATTTTCGAATTTTCACATTGCTGGAGACGCGACACCGTGGGGTTTTATCCCAACACCGTCTCCAGGCACTGTGAAAAATTCCTCTTCGTTTTTACTGAGAAATTTCTTGCACGCAATTTTATTAGTCAAATATGAAGAAAGTACTGCATAAAAACCTGGAATTAATCGTTACAATCATATGACTCGAAATTGACATGAAATAATCTAAACAATTTATTTTAAATGTTTGAATTGGTTCTAAAAACCGGATATTTCCCCTACACTTATTTTGTTGCAAAATACCTTTGATTGCAAATAGGACGAAGTTATAAGCAAACAAAGCATGATTACAAAATAATTCAAACATAATAAAACAAAAAATAAAGAATTAAAATACACGACACTCCTAATATGCGAGAAAAATAAATATTGGGTTGCCTCCCAAAAAGCGCTTTTCTTTATTTACGAGTCTTGTAGCTAGACTCTAAGTCACACGTTATTACATGACTTCTCCTTTGTTCTTCCTTCTGGCTTTTGCGGCCATCAAACTTCGAATGCCTCTGCACACAAACTCGTCATACTTGTATTCGAACCCTAGATCTAAGATGTCTGAGTAGTGGGTTTTTTTATAGTTATCATCATCACTCTCTATGACGAAAGGAGGAATGCTATCGGTGCCTCTATCCGCAAAATCTACGTGTTTGAACATGTCCATTTTGTGGGGCATTTTGAATATGATCATTTCCTTATCTCTTTCAAACAGGACCGTTCCTTCCTCTTTATTATAAACTAGCCTAGTTGCTTCCATAAACGGCTTTCCGAACATCACCGATACAAGGTAATGATCAATGAGACTAGTCGTATCTTCGAGCACCATGAAGTCACATTCGTAAGTGAAGTTCCTAATGAAAACTCTTAGTCCCTTCACTCTTCCTACGAAGTTGCAGCTTTTCTTAGGGTTTGAAGGTTTCCTTCTTGGCTCCAACCTATTACTCATGATCCAGTTATAATGAAGCCTAGACATTACGTTGATTGGTGATTCTAAATCTAAATAGGCTTGCTCTTTATTGAATTGACCAATCATGTATGAGAACTTCACATTATTCACGTTCCCGGTTCTGATCTTGGCCTTTACCCATGGGGGCCGATGATTTTTCAAATGCCACTCATGATACCTTAACTCTTTCAAAGTGGGAAAAGTGTCAAAGTGTTTCGGGTCATCTTCCTCTTCTTCTTCGGTTTCTCCTTCAGTTTTCTCCTTGACTTCCTTTTTGCTTTCAACTTCTTTATCAGTTTCATTTGCATTTTCGCGGTTTGTGTACTTAGTTTTGCTGGGCTTAACACTACCTTCTTCCTCAGCTTCATTCTCCTTATTTAGAATGACGACTGAATTAACGAAGTGAACACGTTTTAGAGATGAGGGATTTTTGTTTTGTTCAATTACGGTTGATTGAGATAGATACTTTGGGGAAAGTAACTTTGATGGGCTTTTGATTCCCTTGCTTCGAAGCTCTTCTTTAGTATGGTAGTCGGTAGACGTGAAATTCATTTGAGCTGTGGGGCCTCCTGCAGTGTCACAAAGGGGAGTGTCATCAAGCTTTTTAGAAATGGTCTTCCATAAAAGATTAACTTTACTAATCATGTCGTCTTGCTGTTGTCCAAGTTGAGTTCTTAGGATGTAAAGTCTTTTTTCTTGGTGAGAGTCAAAGTCGACTAGTGCCTTCTCAAGCTTCGTTTGGTAATTAGACGAGTAGGTGGAGAGTGAGCCGTTCCGTAGGTTTGTGAATGTTTGGTCGTGTGCCCAGTTAAAATTTAGCTTTTCCTTCCAAGCATTGACGGCTTCATTAAAGCTTTTTGGTCCCGTCCTGTTGGTGCGCGAGGATGCGTATTCAACAAAGGATTGTTCGGGGTCTTCTATGCAATACTGAGTGTCGTGGGGACCACTGCAGATCTCACATGAGGTAGTGACTTTATTCACTTGAGCAGGATGCATTTGAGCAAGGTGAGCTTCCATCAAGCATTGGACTTGATTTTCAAGCTCGATTAAACGGCGGTCAGATGTACTCGAGACATCTTGAGGCAAAGTGATTGCCTTGATCGGCTTAGCGAAATCCCTTGGGTCGTTCCAACTTTTGTTGTCATAGAGGGCGAGGTCCTCTAATAATGCCCAGGATTCTTTGACGTTTTGGTCACGAAGCTTACCATCGGCTGATTGGTTAATGGTTCGTCTTGTAACGGGATGAGGGAATTTTTGTAGTAAGTCCTTGAAACGAGTCAATGCTTCAGATAGAGATTCTCCATGATGTTTTTGGAACATCTAGGATATCGTTGCGAAGTTTTGTGGTCCTTCCCGGTGGAAAGAATTGAGCAAGGAAACGAGTAGTAAGATCCTCCCATGTGGTGATGGATCCTGCAGGAAGACGTTCAAGCCAGTTGCTTGCTTGATAGCGAAGGGAAAATTTAAATAAACGCAGTCGCGTTCTTTCCCTATTTTCACCATCAAGGTCAAGTGAGTCCACAAGTTTTAGAAATCCTTGAGGTGTTGGTTTGGATCCTCGGACCGAAGTCCATGGAATGAGCATCCGTTTTACACCAACCGGATGGTGTCGGGTCAAAGAGGTACCACGTTGTTCTCTACGGGGAGCTTTTGTTGACTTTGACTTTTGTTGACTTTGACTTTTGTTGACTTTGACTTTTTACGCTCTTTCCATTCCGTGCTCGGTTTTGTACGTTTTGGCTTGATTTTTGTTCTTTTTGTTGATATCCGTTACCTACACAACACAAATGCAAAACACACAAATACGTTTTTAGTCTTTTAAGCACGTTTTATTAGGTCAAAGATATGTGTAATTAAGCACATACCACCCATGTTATTAACCCATTTTGTATAGTTATTGCAAATAATTGTTACTTAATCGTTTATATTTGAGAATTGCAGTCATTATGGAGTAATTAGTGAAACTTAGCAAAAGGCGCGCATTCTGGAGTTTAAATGAAGATATTTTGAAGATTCTGTTCTGAAGACCAATACGCCATATCCATCAAGGAAGATACGGCGTATCCGTGCCTGCACTCACCAAAGACCACAAAAGTAATGAAGATCAATACGCCGTATCTAGAGGACTCAGTATGCCGTATTCAAGATATTGAATCAATATAATATTCTGGAAGATATCAAACGTGGTCCCTACTCCAAGAAATCCCTAATACGCCGTATCCAATACATGGATACGCCGTATCCAACCGACTTCTAGACCTTATAAATAGAAAACTCAAAAACGAGTTTTAAGTGTGCTAAATCATATTCTCGATACCTAAACCACAAAAGTCAATTTTCAGAGGAGAAAAAGAGCAGAAGAGGTCGAGCAACGTATTCAATTCCATAGGAGACATCGTGTAATTCCATATACTTTAGTAATCATTCAGTTTTTGGTATCATTCGTTAACTCAGTTAGTTTACCTTGGCTAAATTATTACTCTTGTATTTATTATGACGTTTGAAGGCTAATACCTTTGGGTATTAGCCATTATTATGAAGATCTGAATGTTTGGTATTTGTTTATATTGATTTCTTGATTTATCGTTGAGTGCTTGTTTATGTTTATCAATTTATACTTGTTTACGCGCTTTTGTATGCGACCTATCATTCAACTGGATCTAGCAAAGTGGACCAAGCGGATCTAGAGTCCGGGATAGCTCTCCATATAGTAATTTATACATCTAGAATAATAGTTACACAAGTATTGTCCTTCTAAGTCTGTGTCTAGGATACGCTTCAGGCTTAACTAGTTAATTGGATATTGTCGATGGTTTATTGATCGTGTTGACTAGCAGGTGACCTAGATAATTCAACAAATAATGTTCTGATTCTATTGGATAGTTGGACAAGTGGACTACTAGTGTATAGATTTCCATTAAGCGGTAAGTGGGTAAAGTCTCTATGAGCTAGGGTTTAACAAGATCACCATTGCTTTAATCCCTAAGATAGATTATAATCAGCAAATAAGGATGCTTTATGCGGATGCTTTAATTGTGACAGAATTAATGTGTCTAGGTCTTAGGATGATGTAACGCCTAAGTCTTAAGAATGATATGCCACCTCGAGAGAAGAAATCATTGCACTTAATAAACAAACCAACGTTCTAATCGGATTAATAATGGTTAATACAGTTTTCTTATATAAGGTTCGACCGCTCTTTTATCTTTTGTTAATTAGCTTGCGTGGGTAACAGTTTCTTGAATTGATTGTAGTCACCAACCAAACCGTGCCAGTCTCTCAGGCTGAAAACCCCCTTTTCCCGTTAGAATTAGGATTTAGACTGACATAGGTTTAACATAGGATTAGAATAGAATTAACATAGATTAGATAACCAAGATATTAATTAAATTGATAGATTTAACCTCGCTTCAAGTGTTCGACACCCTACTTACCACGAAACTACTACCGATCGGATACACTGCCCGTTAAATTGTTGTTTTTGGTTGAGTCGGCAAAATATAAATTTAAAACTTGAATCATAAAAAATATACACCACACAACGACACATCACCCTACTATTCGACTTTGAAGACGACTTTAAACACCCGCCTTATACTGTTGAAACACCTACGTCAACTCGTTACGCCTTAATTTTCCTTACTTCCCGTAACTTCTAGAAACATGTCGATTAATTCGCACATAACTTTAACCCATCACCTCATAACATTCCATTTTTAGAAACACGACTTTGAAATTCGACTTATTTTATTTTCTTTACTTTGTTCGAATTTGACAAAAATACCGACAACGAGACAAGGAATGAGTTTCGCGAGGATCGAGCATATTGTAACCCGACGAATTGCTAATGCTATTAAAGCTATTGCTGTCTATGAGGCAAGAATCCACATGGCTCACGACTAAATGGATCAAGTTGTACGTTAGGAAACCGAGGTGGTAAGGAATGCCAACAACAAAGTAAACGACAAAAGGCCGTGAGAGCTTACATTGCTAGATCAAATAACAAAATTGGACATGTAGGAAAGTTGCCCTTCTACAACAAGCGTAAGTTGCGCCACACTAGGCCATGCACTGTGGAGTGCAATAACTACAAGAGAGTTGGCCATATGAGTGGAGTTTGTAGGACATCCGTTTCGATAACGACTTAGAGACCACAGTGACAAATTAGAAACCTAAGGTGCCTATTAGGAGTGTGGAAAATCAGGACATTACAATATAGTGATTGTCCAAAGCTAACTATGTGAACCAAAATTGGAAGGTAAAAACTCGCGGGAACTCTAGCGCCGTCAAAGATAATGTGGATGCTTAAGGATAGATTTTCCTACCTTGTCTAGTGAAACCTAAGTAGACTTGGACCGTATTCCCTAAGAAAATTGCACTAGTACTTCATTGTGAATTTCGTGAACTGTGTGGATGTTTTTAAACCATTTCACTATCATTTATAACAATCCTGGTATCACCTCGTAAACTATTTTATTGTCATTTTATAAACTATTTTACCATCGGTCTACAAAACTGTTTTGCTACACCGCTTATTAATTGTTTTACTATCGTCTTATAAACCATTTCACTATTGGTTAAAAAACTATTCTGATATCATCCTATAAACTATTTCATTATCGTCCTATAAACCATTTTGTTATTTTCTTATAAATTGTTCTACTATCATCTTATAAACTAATTTCGCCATCGTTTTACAAACTAACTTGTTTTCATCTTTTAATCTATTTTGTCGTCGTTTATAAAATCTTTTACCATCATTTTATAAACCATTTCGCTAACACCTTATAAACTATCTTGATATCATTCTGTAAACCGTTTTGTCAACATCTTATAATTATCCTACTATTACCTCATAACTTATTTGGCTATCGTTTAATGAACTAATTCGTTCCCAACTTATAACCTATTTTACAGTTATTTATAAACTCTTTTGTTACCCTATTATAAACAACTTTGCAGTCATCTTACAAACCATTTCGTTGTCACATCATGAACTATTTTGTTGTCGTTTATAAACTATTTCGCTGTCAATTTATAAACTATTTTGTCATCATCTTATGAGCTACTTTGTGTCTTTTATAAACTATATCGTTGTCACTTTATAAACTATTTGGTTGTCAGCTTGTAAACTATTTGTTACCACAATATAAACCCCAAATTGTTACATTTTAAACCGTCACGTAATTTTCTCGTAAAATGTCTTGCTATCACCTCATAAAAAAATTCCGATATTTTACAAAATATATTGTGTCGTTATATAAACTACCTTGTTTTCATTTTTATGAACTGTTTTGCAACTTTTATTAACTATATCGTTTATACCATATAAGATTTTAAACATAACACTAGTTTGACAAAATGAGCATATCATCGTTAGTTCCTAAATTATGCATAGCCTGATCACCTATGTATAATTCAGGAAGGATCATGCTATGCTGGGAGTAGTCACCATAAAACTTTGTTAATTTACCCTTACTTTCCCTTTTTTATTTTCTTTCTTTTCTCTACATTGTCAACAGGATTATATTGTACTCGTGTTTTATTAATATTTTGCATGCATATTCGTGAGTCGTGCCAGTCACGTGTATTCGTATTCGTATTCATAAGCGTCATAACTAAGCTGACTTTTTCTCAAACCTTAGCATGCAGAGACACCACACCCTTAGCCGAGAGACCGAATCCTACTCCTCGTAGTCACGATAATTATGAATTGTAAGAACTTAGAACGTAACGAACTTATCTTCCTAATTGGATTATAAGTAAGAGAACTAGGAGATTTCCTTTAATATACTTACCTTTTAGTGAGTTAGAATCATGTAAATTATAAGATTCTCGTATCGACAAAACTTATGATGGACCTGAAGTTAAAGCAAAGAACGTAATTATTGCAAGCGCATGGAACCTAGCTGATAGAAGCCCCACCTCCGCTGAGTTTAGCTCTTTAATCGGCGTCGTCCCATCTACCGTAGACACTAAGTACCCTATTGAATCAGCCGACAAAAAGATTATAAAAGTTGATAAGCTTGTGGTCCACACTAATTACCTTTGAACTAAACCTATGAATTCACCAACTTTATGTTGATGTTTTAAGCATGTTTTTCAGGTGCTTAGCTTTGGACTTCTTTGATGTGCTATGTGGAGTCTACGTGCAATATGATATCATCTCTCAAGACTTTTCTTATCATTCATACTCGTTGTCTTTTGAAAACTAAATTATGCTTCCGCAACGTTTTAAATTTCATTTCAAATCTTGTAAGACTTATCTATTTTTAATAAACACAACGAGTTATGATTTTCAAAAATTCCATTAGTGGTCGTTCCCTTGACCTTGTGTGATGTATATTATGATGTCACGCCCCCAGACACGTATTTCGTCCAGGCCCTGTTTGGGGGTATGACAAATTCTAACGGGTAAAAGGGGGGTTTCAGTCTGAGAGACTGGCACGGGTTTGGTCAGTAACTACAATCAATTCAAGACACTTTAACCCACGCAAGCTAATTAACAAAAGATCAAAGAGCAGTCGAGCCTTATGATAGAAAACTGTATTAACTATTATTAATCCGATTAGAATGTTGGTTTGTTTATTAAGTGCAATGATTTCTTCTCTCGAGGTGGCATATCATTTTTAAGACTTAGGCGGGACTTCTTCCTAAGATCTAGACACATTAATTATGTCACAATTAAAGCATCCGCATAAAGTATCCTAATTTGCTGATTATTATCTATCTTAGGGATTAAAGTAATGGTGATCTTGTTAAACCCTAGCTCATAGAGACTTTACCCACTTATCGCTTAACGGTGATTTATACACTAGTAGTCCACTTGTCCAAATATCCAATGGAATCAATATGTTATTTGTTGAATTATCTAGGTTCACCTTCTAGTCAACACGTTCAATAAACCATCGGCAATATCCAATTAACTAGTTAAGCCCGAAGCGTATCCTAGACATAGATTTAGTATGATAATATTTGTGATCCTATGATTCTAGATGTATAAATCACTATATGGAGAGCTATTCTAGACTCTAGATTACTTGTTCAGTATCACTAGATCCAGTTGAATGATAGGTCGCATACAAAAGCACGTAAACAAGTATAAATTGATAAACATAAACAAGCATTCAACGATAAATCAAGAAATCAAGATAAACAATACCAAACATTCAAATCTTCATAATAATGGCTAATACCCAAAGGTATTAGCCTTTAAATGTCATAATAAATACAAGAGCAATTATTTAGCCAATGTAAACTAACCGAGTTAACAAATGATACCAAAAACTAAACGATTACTATAGTATATGGAATTACACGTTGTCTTCTATGGATTGGAATGCGTTGCAAGACCTCTTCTGCTCTTTTTCTCTTTTGAAAATTGACTTTTGTGGTTTAGGTATCAAGAATATGATTTAGCACACCTAAAACTCATTTTTGAGTTTTGTATTTATATGGTCTGGAAGTCGTTTGATACGGCGTATCCAAGGGATTGGATACGACGTATTGGGGGTTTCTTGGAGTAGGGACCACGTTTGATATCTTCCAGAATATTCACATACTATATCTTCAATACGACGTATTGACTTCTTCTGGATACGGCGTATTGATCTTCATTCCTTTGTGGTCTTTGGTGAGTGCAGGCATGGATATGTCGTATCTTTCTTGATGGATACGACGTATTAGTCTTTGATGTGTCGTTGTGTAGGTGTTATTTTATGTATCAAGTTTTACTATTTATTTTATGCCGACTATACCTAAAAACAACACTTTAACGGGCAGTGTACCCGGTCAGATGGAGTTTCGTAATAAGTAGGGTGTCGATCACTGAGAGCGAGAGCGTTAATTCCTAATTCTATCAGTATTTTAGTTATCTAAGTTAGACCTAAATCTAATGCAAAAGGGGGGTTTCAGTTTGAGAGACTGGCATGGTTTTGTGTATCTAACATAAGGTTTTGATGACAAGTAAAGCAATAAACACACACAAGAAGACAAACAAATGATAGAGAAGCGGTCAAGAACTAATGTAAGGAAAACGTATCAACCATGAATAATCCGATAAAACTCAGGGTTGTTTATTTAGTGCAATGATTGTCTTATCTTGAAGGGCATATCATTCCTAGACTTAGGCGGTACTTCTTCCTAAGGCCTAGACATTCTAATTCTGACACAATTAGACGCATCCGCATAAAGCATCCTTATGTTGATTATAATCTATCTTAGGATCTAAGTAATGGTGCTCTTACTAAACCCTAGCTCATCGAGACTTTACCCACTTACTACTTAAAACCTTTTTATATACTAGTAGTCTATTGTCCGAGTCCTTACCAATGAAATAAGAACGTACTCGTTGATACCAAGGTCACCTTATGGCTCAACTAAGCTCACTAAACGAAAGGCAAGAATAGTTCAATATTTATGATCCTATGATTCTAGATATATAAATTGCAATATGGAGTGCTATCCCAGACTCTTAGCCTACGCCCAAACAACACCGAAGTTGCAGCGCATTAAATATGTAGGACTAGACCCAGTTGAATGATAGGTCGCATACTTAAGCACGTAAACGAATATAAATTGATAAACATAAACAACAATCAACGATAAATTAAGCAATCGAGATAAACAAACCAAACATTAAATCTTCATAAACATGGCTGATACCTAAAGGTATCAGCCGATAGTCATTGTAAAAATACACACGGTTTGATATATGAACGATTAAAATAAAGAAACCTTAATCAAACGTAAATTCGGTTGTATAAAAATTACAAGAGTTTTCCTATGATCTTGAGGCTCTTTTTTGACCTTCTATGCTCCTTTATTCGTCTCTTGGTCGACTTGGTGGTTTAGGGATTCACTTGCATGCTTAAAACTGGGTCGTCTATATATATAGTGGTCTGGAAGTCGGTTCGATACGGCGTATTGGAACTCAATACGGCGTATCGGGGTTGCTTGGCGTGGGCTCCAAGAATAAAATATTCCAAAATTCTTGCTCATGAAATTGGATATGGTATATCAGACCTCCTGGATACGGCGTATCGGACCTATTCGGTACGGCGTATTGGGCTCCTCCGGTACGGTGTATTAGGGTCCTTAGGTACGGCGTATTGAGCTTCTTAGGTACGGAGTATTGGCTGAAAGTGTGCTTTTCTTGATATTTGACCAAAGTATAATATACGACGTATATACTGATGTGGATATGTCGTATTCTTCAAAGTCAGGAAATGGTCTTTTGATTCGTCAAAGTCTTGGATACATCGTATAGGTTTAGAATAATACGGCGTGTTTACTGTCAGATCAGTAGACTTTCTCAAACTCTGCGTTTATGCTCCAAAATGCGTGCCTTTTAGCATAACTTCACCAAGTACTCCATAATTACTGCAATTCTCAAACACAAACGATTAAGTAACAATTCTTTGCAATAACTATACAAAATGAGTTAATAACATGGGATAAATGATGCTATAAAATAGACGTTATTTGATGTCATCAAATATCCCCCCACTTGAATCCTACTTGTCCTCAAGTAGCCTTTAGAAGTTTGCAAAAATGTATCCCTAAGGATATTTTCCGTTAAAGCATTTATTTGATCTATTACAAGTACACAACCAAACACCTCACGAAATAGGAAGATGAAATCACTCAAATCACTCAACTAATCTATGTGGTAACATGTAACTAAATCGCTCAATTGCTCGGTCGTGACGAGTATTCTATCATAAGCTTGGAAAGGATACACATCTCCACCACTAAAGCCAAGGAGTAACAAGTTTATAAAGGTAAATATGGGTTTTTGTATGGAAAGGCGTACGGTTGATCATTCTACAATCTTTTACCAGAAGTACCACTCCAACAAGGCAGCTGAAGCACACATACATACCCGGAACGCCGGGATAGACATGTGTGTTCGATCACATCCCAATTCGAATTTAACCAACGGTTAGGATGAAGAATGATATAGGGTAGGAACCTTCTAACTTTCACCAAAAGTCGTAAACCAACGAGGCAGTTGAGACATGCATACATGGCCGTAACGACGGAATAGACATGCACGCTCGATCACATCCACGTTCGCGTAAAACTAGCAGCTAATCATCAGTTGAGAGGGAAGTAAATTGTTGTTAAATAAAATCAAGAAACAAATAGATTAAGACTTAAGATACAAGTTGCTAGACACTTATTTCATGACCGTTTTCATGATAAAGACACGACTATTTACAACGTCTTGATCATAGATAAAAAACAACAACCTAAGTTGGCGTTCCCGTAACGGTCAACTTCCCAATCATCCCCAAACTTTACATACTTTACAAGTAAAGTGGCGATATCTTCCACTTTGTATAATACTCTACATCGTTGATTTTTTAGACGTATCAACGAATAATCGATCCTTCGTGTAATTCCTTCGGTAATGCTCTTTGCGAAACGATTATCTTCGAACTTTCTCTTTTTGTTTCAATTTTTCTCATATTTTCCATTTTTTTGCTAACTATACTTCAAATCTCGGTGTAGTTTCACCATCTTTACGATCATAATAATTCTGGATAATTCCTTCGGTAGTTTCTTCGTTCTTCAGGAAGCTTCACTTGTTTACTTGTTATTATTACAAAGATTTCCAGCCCATAACAGATATACGAAATGTAATGGGACTAAATTTTAATGCAGGACATCCAAAACATAACCACCAATGTATCACTTTTTGCACCCTGTGCCCTAATGATCTCCTGAAAAACATTGCATTTAAAACGTCAACATAAAGTTGGTGAATTTCATAGGTTTATGTAAATGTATAAGCAGGACCGCAAGACTTTCCCCGTGATAATGCAACGGATGCAACCATCACAAATTGTAATTTACAGTTTTCCTAAGCTCATGACACCGTAGATCGTACATAATTGGAAATACACTATAAAATTATTGCCTACATTGAACGTGACGATGTTCATCCCGTAACATCAAAATCAGACATGATATACATTCGTTTCCAGTGATAGCTAGTCACCCGAACGGGGATGTCAATCCCAAATAGATCTATCTATAATCATTCGCGACTACATTAAAGTAATTGATAGTTCATGATTCTTCGGGCATAGTTGGTTATCGCTACTTAGGCAAAACGTTATTCTTGATAAAATTACACTTGCGTCCTTATTGTAAAACTATGCATTTGGTTCTACCCCAAAAACTTTGTAATTAATAATTCTAATAAACATAGGGCTTATGAACTCACCGTGAGTGTGTAAATTGATAATAAAATTTCCTCATTAATTATAAACGTGTCACGCTAACGCCCTTGCAACTAGTTTAATATAGGTCGATTCTGTATTCAAGTACGTTGTCTAACAAACTACCATATATTATCCTAGATTTTCTCATCGTTCATCATTAGGGCTATCTTAATTAGAGGTCATGACATGACGTACGAGGAGCATAGGACACTTTAAATGTAAATCAATACTGCTCGTCATACGCCTCCGAGAGGCCTCATTATGAAATTCCTAGTGATTATAAACTTTGATAACTGATAACACATATTGTTCTTTATAGCTTTTAATTATAAACATCTATTCGTTTAAGTGAAATCGTATTTATAAAGTAACAAATGTTATAATTACGCCTTTAGCAAAAATGACATAACTTTGTCGTTTTAAGTCCGTTTCTCGCGTTTCTTACGCCCACGCTTTCGTATTAAGAGAGTGGATCATAAAATCAAATTTTTGGTTTTCGAGATTCTGTTGTGAATAGTGTTTTATCGTTCATACAGATTACAAATTTTTAACGTAAAACCCGTTTAAATGTCGTATTTATTCGTTATAGCTCCGTTTTAGCGATTCTTTCGAAAACATTCTCTTAATGAGTTTATCTTATTATTGAGTTTTTTAAGTTTATAGTTCATCTTGTAGTAACTTTTAATCAAATTTGTTATATAAAGTATTTAGCGTCGTAAACTTCGTACTTGCATTATATTCTTCGTTATAAATACGTTTTTCGAGTTTATTATCATTTTGGTAATACCTTATGAGAGTGTACTATATTTATAAAAAACTTATATGCTGTTAACAATTCGATACCAAAAAAGAAAACTTTTAATGGTTGTGGAACAATTTTTAAAACAGGTTTTTAGCTTGTTTTTATACCATTAAGCTTCAAAACTTTTTACACTACTTTACAACACTTATATCTTATGACTTACATATATAAAGTCATTAGGTCATGTTTTGTCCAAGAGTATCCAAGATAACAAGATTAACATGCTATTTACACCATTTTCACTTGTAACTTATTAATTTAACATTAAAACCCTAATTTGTTCATATACATGTTTATACTTAACCAAGTGTGTACAAGAGTTATACTTTCATTTTAACATCATATTAGCATCCATATAACATGTAAATAAGTTCACAAAACATTGATCATAAGTAAAAAATCCCTTTCACATATTCAAAATTATACTCAATGGTGATTTAGCTAAATAGAACATATGAATACATAAAAATCATAAGTATGAATTGATTAAGCTTTTAAATAACCTTGTATGGATGAGTAGAGACAAGAATAACAATCACACCCTTGTGATTTTAAACCCTTAGCTAGAAAAATTAAGGTGAAACCCTAATTTTCCCAAGTAAACCCTAATTTCCTTTTTTTGCTTCCTTGCTTGCAAATGCTTAACCAAGCCTTGAAACCACCTTAGTAGATCTTAGATATGATGTATGTATGCTTGTATATGTGGTAGAAAATTTTGTATGGATTGTGTATGTTTGTTATTTTGAGCAGTGGGCTAGTATAAAGGAAATAGGAGGGTTTTGATTTTGTTTACACTTTGGAAAATGAAAGATGTGTGTTTACTTGCTAGCTAATGCCTTATATAGATGAAAGAATAAGCAAGGACTTTAGGAAGGCCTAATGGTAGGTTTCCTAGGTGCAATTGGTCAAGTGTGTTACAAAGGTGTAAGACATGGTTCCTTGATATTTGTGAAGGTTGATATGTAGGCATGTGTCATGAACTTAGATTTTTATTTGGTCTTATCCCTACAAATCAACCACTATCTATATATGGGAATGCTATTTTTTGATTATTTTTGTGTATTCGGGTATATCGTGGGTATTTGTTTAAGCGTAGTTTGGTTTGGTGATTTCGGGTATGCTGAATCGCATTTTATCACGAAACGTATGCATTTACGTAACCATTAAAATAAAGAAGACAAGTTGAATGAATTATCCTCATATAATCATTTAACACTTGCTTGATTGTAACGTTTAATCGTTTATATCGCCGTTTACTTTGTATGTCATTTTTTGTTTACGCGATTAGCTAACGATTACGATTTAAGTGGAAACGAGTAAACCTAAAAATAAATTAGAATTACATAATGTAGTACAATGAACTAAAACACGAGGTGTTATAGTCTTCCCGCATTAAATGAGCCTTGTCCTCAAGGCTTATGACATGGCACTTGACGACAGTGCGATCTTGGTGAAAAAGTGTGGATATTTCTTCCTGAAATTGATCTACCTTTTCAATGTAAAAATCAGGACCGCCTAGAGTTCCATCGAACCTTGACAATTGGGACACGGCTTTGCCTCAATTGTTTGACTTCGCGATCCATGATTTCTACAGGCTCTTCAACAAAATGGAGCTTGTCATCCACTTGGAGTCCTTCCAACGGAACGACTAATGGATCGTCAGAATAACATTTCTTTAAGTTGGATACATGAAACATATTGTGGACCCTGCTCAGCTCTTGAGGAAGCTCAAGCTTGTAAGCAACGGCTCCAACCTTTTTCAACACCTTGAAAGGTCCGACATATCTGGGGTTTAACTTCCCCCGTTTTCCAAAACGTACGACCCCTTTCCAAGGCGAAACCTTAAGCATAACTTTATCTCCAACTTGAAACTCCATCGGTTTACGCTTTAAGTCGGCGTAGCTCTTTTGTCGATCGCGAGCGGTTTGAATCCTTTGTTTGATCTGGATGATCCTCTCTGTTGTTTCTTGCACTAATTCTGGACCAGTGAGTTGAACTTGTCCAACCTCGGCCCAACACACGGGTGAACGACACTTTTGACCATAAAGTGCTTCAAACGGTGCAGCCTTAATGCTAGCATGATAACTATTATTGTATGAAAACTCGACTAATGGAAAATGTTTACCCAACATTTCCAAAGTCGCTTACGCAAGCACGTTGGCATATCCTCGAGAGTTTGGATGGTTCTCTCGCTTTATCCGTCGGTTTGCGGATGATATACAGTACTCATATCCAAATTTGTACCCAAAGCCTTCTGAAGTGACTTTCAGAAATTTGATGCGAACCGAGGGTCACGATCATAGATAATTGAGACAGGTATTCCATGCTTTGTAACTACCTCCTTTAGGTACATTCTTGCCATTTTATCCATGAGATACGTTTCCTCATGGCATAAAAATGGCAGACTTTGTAAGTCGGTCAACGATCACCCAAATAGTGTCATAACCTTGTGACGACTTAGGAAGCTTCGTGACAAAATCCATTGTGATGTTGTCCCACTTCCATTGAGGTATCTTGGGCTGCACTAACAAACCCGATGGTCTCTGATGTTCGGCCTTGACCTTAGCACAGGTCAAACATTTGCTAACATAGGTGGCGATGTTGGCTTTCATATTGGGCCACCAGTATAGTTTCTTCATATCCTGGTACATCTTGTTCAGAACCCAGATTGATTTCGAGTATTTAAACCTTGTGGGAACTCGTGCATGTTTCACAGTCCTTTGAGTCGCCATAACATGGTAACCAACTCCTGCCATTTAAGCACAGAGTTCCATCCGCACGTGGTTCTAACTTTTCCGTTCTAAATTTCTCTGAATCTCTTTTGAATATCTAACCAAACATACCTCCAACATCCTCCTTCTTGATGTTCTCCGGCTTTCGTGCTTCAGTCTGAGCTTTTAAGATTTGTTTAGGAAGATCCAAGCCAATAGTCATCACTAAGGCCTGAACCCTTAGTGGTTCTCGTTCCTTCCTGCTCAGAGCATCAGCAACAACATTTGCCTTCCCTGGGTGATAACGAATTTCGCAACGTATTCAATCGCAACTCTAACCAATGGCTCGTTGCCTCATATTTAATTCTTCTGATCAAGATTGCTGTTGTAAACTCTTATGATCTGTGGAACACGTGCACTTGGTTCCGTACAGATAGTGCCTCCAAATCTTTAGAGCAAACACTACTGCCCAAGTTCTAAATCATGAGTCATATAGTTCTTTTCATGAATTTTTAACTGGCGTGATGCATAAGAAATCACCTTTTCTCTTTGCATCAACACAGCGCACAAACCTTCTTTGAAGAATCACAGTTGCGATGAAATCCTCGCTTCCCTCAGTAAGGCACAGGATTGAGTGCACTGCACAGCTTTCTTTTTTTTTTTGTTTTTTTTATTTTTTTTTTTTTATGCTTAACAGTTGAAAAAGTTGCTTCTTATTTATCGCCCCAATCAAACTTGACTACCTTCTGGTTAGTTTGGTCATTGTGTTGGCGCTCTTTGAAACCATTTGATGAATCTTCTTAATAGCGGCAAGGCCAAAGTGCCGAATCTCTGTGGTGTTTTAAGAGAGCCTAATCTTTGATAGATTCAATCTTGGCAGGGTCAACGTGAATACCTTGAAGTAAATCAATGTGACCGTGGGAATTGTACCTGGAGATCCAGAATTCACACTTACGGGAACTTGTCGTACATTTTCCTTCTTAAGCAATTTCTAGTCTCTGCCCTAAGGTGTTCTTCGTGTTCCCTTCTTTTATTTTGAGTAGATCAAAATGTCATCGTATGAAGCAATTACAATCTTGTCCAGATACGGTTTACACACACGGTTTTAAAGGTCTATGTACATGGCTGGTGCATTAGTCAACCAAAAGCATGACTTGGAATTCATAGTGACCGTATCGAGTCCTGAATGTAGTCTTGAGAATGTCTTCTTCTCGAACTCTCAACTGGTGATACCTTGACCTCAGATCGATCTTTGAATAAATACTTGTCCTTGCAGCTGGTCGATTAGTTCATCGTCTTGGGAGTGGGTAGCGGTTTTCACTGTCAGTTTGTTCAATTCCTGTAATCGATGCACATACCGGAAAGACCCTCTTTCTTCTTTACAGACAGAAACGAAGCTCCCAGGGTGAGGGTACTTTGTTTATGAAGCCTTTGTCTATAAGTTCCTGTAGTGCTCCATCTAGTTCCTCTCATTTTGGGACGGTGCTAATCTATTTGGTGCCCGTGCTACAGGTGTAGCACCAGGTACCAAATCGATTCGAAAATCCACTTGTCGAGTGGTTGGTATACCCCGGGCAGGTCCTCAGGAAAATCTATTAGGAAATTCCTTGAAACTACTGGCACAGCTTCAAGTTGTTTCCCTTTTTTGATTGTCTTAGTCTTTGGTTGCGGTGGATATTTGCTAAGAATACGTTACATACCTTCATTAAATACTCTTGAGCCTTAGTACACGAGATGATGTTTAATCGGGTCTCGTGTTCAATGTTGCTTTCGTCACCTCGAACGATTAAAATTTCATCTCCAAAAGGAATACAAACGATCTTTTCCGCACAGATAATAACGGCATGGTACTTTGCCAACCAATCCATACCATTATCATCGTCAAAAACTACCTAGTTCTACGGGCATTTGGTCTTATGTTGAAAAGGATGATTTAAGAAGTTTAACGTTCATCCGATAATAGTGTTTTACCCAACAATTAGCTCGTAAGATAGTTTGTCATTATATTCATGATCTAATGCAGTTGGAGTATAACCTATGCGAGAGCTAAATGTGTTGATAACAAAACTCATTTCGGCACGGTATCAATAAATTAAAAGATGCATATCGGTTGTTTAGGAGAAACGTACCCGTGATGACATTGTTGTCCGGTTTGCCCCATGCATTTGCCCACGCACATACACCTTTTCCGAGCCTGGGGCATTCTCAAACACAGATTCCGGTTGTTGTTGTTTTTCAATTTTGGACAATCCTTCTGAAATGCCCTGAGCACCAATTCAAAACAACGTTACCTTGATTAGCCCAGTGTTGAAATTTGGGGGATTCTGCAGTCAAGAGTAAATGACCATATCGGTTGCACTTTGTGGTATGTTGGAGCACAAGCAACTTCATGGTGATAGTTACATTTGGAACACAGAGGTCTAGGCCCTTCGTATGGTCTCCTGTCACCATTTCCTGCGGCATAAGCTCTTCCAGTGTTTTGTTCTCTTGTTTGGTTGCTGTTATGGTTGTTCCTGGCGTGTCATCAGACTTTCTTTTGTTAGCAGCCTAACGTTAAGCCCAAGTGTTGATCTTCCATTGTCCATGTGTTTAGTGGCGAATCAATGGCTCCTGCATAGTTTTTGGCTTAGTTGCCATCACACTGCCATGGATCATGTCGAGCAAGCCACTGAAATATGCTCTACTTGTCTATTTCTCCGGAAACATTTGATCGCACATTAGTGCCAGTTCTTGGAAACGTTGGCTATAGGTTACACATCGGTTACCTTTCACACTTCAAAAAATTTTTTTCCCAACATTTCAATCTCCAGCATCTTAATTTCGACCTCTTAGGCTGTATTTGTCTGTCATCTTCTTTTTCAGTGTAAGTCTATGGCATCGCATGAGCTAGCTTCAGGAGTAGTGGTCTTTACGTGGGGAGTTCCACATTTAAGAGCATTTCTTGCAGGGTAACGTAGCAAATTTGACTTGCATGCTACTGATACAGTTGTATGCTGTAACAGAATCCATCTTTTCATACCACTAGTGAGTCTAATAACTCCCTCAGTGCATTGAAGTTCAATTGGTTTGGATTTTAGGAAGTCCGGGTAGGTGCATTCACGAGCAACTTGCACAGGCCTTCTGGCACCCGTTCCTGAAGTATGGCGATCAATCGCACATTACTGGTTGCTTTGTGATGCCAGTTGCAATAGTAACGCTTCGTCAATCATTGCCTGAAAGTTCGGACATTGGTGATAGATGTAGTGGTATAAGTGTATGTGACTGGTGTTGGTGTTGCACCTGGGTTTAACCTCGTGGTCCTTCTCTTTGGTGCCATTTTTTTATATACATAGAAACATCATCCCGTTAGATTTCATAAAAATCTATACTATGACATAACATATACCATTTAATAAAAAATTGAGATCACATCACATAGGCAAATGTCACAATGGTATTGAAATTAACAATGGTATAAACAATCGACATTCAGTTATACTAAATTCGATTTCATAGATAATGTAATAAGTCCATTTCATATATAACTTGGAACACATATGTTAGAGTTCAGATACCATAATGATTACTACACTACGGTTACAAGACAAAAGAAACACCTAAAGCCATAACTAGCCGGGATATACCGTAACACTTAGTATTGTATGTACAAAGATAAGATAATACATGTACAAAGACCTATATTGGGTAGCTAAAACAAAACAATAAGAATATACAGTCTGCTAGCTGGGAATAACCCATAATACTTAACAGGCTGCATAGCATAGCTACAACATAACCAAATCTAGGAACTGCTACCAGCCTCCCCTGGTGCATCAGGCTGTGCCGGACCTTTTGCAGGTCTATGCTGCCTCTGAAACTCGGCCATCTGAGTCTGTAGTCCTTTCAGCAACTTTAATGCCTTAGTCAACTGGACCTGCCTCTGGTGGTCTGCTGCCAACAACTCTTTAATCACCCCCTATCTCTTGTATCTGCCTATAGCATCTCTGAAGTCACAGCCTGACTCCTATGGTCAGCTGCCTGCAACAGTGAAATCAATACATATTGCCATAATACAGAACGTAATGCCATAATCTCTGAACGTGTCATATAGCTAACCTCTATAGAGCGTCCACTTGCTCTTGGGAAACCAGTGCCTGCCTGATATGTAAATCGTGCAGTCTCATGTGGTACTGGACTTATACATCAAACCAATGTCTCAAAACACTCTGATTATTACTGGGTCTGCCTGTCCTGAGTATCCCCTATCACAGCATAGATATCCTGCGTGTCCTGCTCCTGGACTGCAGTAAGTAGTCACCTAGTATTGACCCCTTCAAGGGTCATCGGTGCTTCCTCCCTCATAGTCTCTCTTCGGTCTTCCCAAACTTCTCTAATCCCATAAGCCCGACTCCTCGCTCTCTGTCGTCTGATCTCGGTATCCATAGTACCGACAAACCCATAGTCTGCCCTACGACCTCCAGTCGGTCTAGCAGCAGATGAACCCTCTCCATCTCGTACCTAGGTCAAGGTTCACACCACTCTTCTGAGGTGGTAGTGTAATTCTTTTGTCTATCTGGGCCTGTCTGTCATGTGGTCAGAAGATAGTAACTGCAAAGGTGGTGGTGAAATAGGTAGTGGTAATGGATGAGAAGTGGATGGTATCTCGGCTCTCAGCCGGATCATAGCAGCCCGATAGCCCAACGGACGAATAGGGCTAGAAGGTGGTGATGTTGGAAGTGGAGGAGATGGTATCTGTGGTAATGGAGATGATAGTGGAGTAAGTGGTGATGGTGGTGGAGTGGTTAAGGCAAGAAGTCTCTCGACCTCTTCCTTAGGAGGAAGTGATATGGATGTCTCATCCCGGATAGATATCCTGGCAGTCATACGATGTACAGGTGGGACAGAGTCGGCCGGAGTTGGGTGCTCTTCCTCCTCCTCCTCATCTTCATCCTCGTCCTTATCCTCATCCTTATCATTGGCATTATCTCTGGAAGGCTCCTCCTCTTCCTCCTCCTCCTCCTCATCATCATCCTTATCGGCAAGGTAATCAGCTGGATCCTCCTCGGGATCCTCATCGTCCTCCTCCGGATCAGACTCAAGAACATATCCTGGTGAATCTGCAGTGGGTGAGGCAGCAGCAAGTAGTGGATGCTCCTCGGCCGGGAGTATCTCATCCTCCTGTGGCATGTACTCAGGGTACTTCGGCTCAGGAACAAAGTCTAGTGGGGGTGGTGACTGTGGCTCCTCGGGGCCAGGTATGTAGTCAGGCGATGGTGGAACCTGATAAGCAGCCATTATGTAAGCATATGGGGGTTCCTTCTGGCATAAGGGTGGTCATCGACTCCTGGTGAAACCAATGTCTGAACCACGATCCTCAAATGGCCCTGGACATTGACGTGTAGGTGACCGTGGAATCTTCCCGAATTGACATACCGTATTCTTTTTTTATTTTTTTTTTTTCTTCTGAAAATCCAAAATAACTTATATTAGTATTTAATATAAGACTCTTATAGTAATATACATTTATATCATAACGTATATATCAATCATGAATATCAATCATGCATGCATCTAGCCTAACCGACTAATGCACAAGTAGTGTATGTATGTATGTCCCGTGAAAAGCCCCTTTTGTATATAAGCAATGTTTGAAAACGGTTATAGTCCAGCAAAAACATTTTGACCTGGTTCTCTATAACCTTGGCTCTTGATACCAATCTGTAACACCCCCAAATTGGGTCGCAGCGGAATAAGGGTCCGGGGCGTGTTACTTCTCAGATCACTAGCACAAGATATATATTGAACGACAATTAAAAGTCGTTTTAAAACTGATAAATGGTTTTAAACAAATTTTACAAAAGCTAGGAAGCCTTCACTTGTTTATTGGTATTATTACAAAGATTTCCAGCCCATAACAGATATTACAAAATGTATTGCGACTAATCTTTATGCAGGGACTACAAAACATAATCCACCAATGTATCCCTTTTTTCACCCGTGCCCTAATGATCTCCTGAAAAAACATTGATTTAAAAACATCAACATAAAAGTTGGTGATTTCATAGGTTTATTTGTAAAAAAGTATAAGCAGGGACCGCATGACTTGTCCCCGTGAGAATGAAACAGATGCGACATTACAAAAAATGTAATTACGTTTTCCTAAGGCTCATGACACGAAGCTCGACTTAAATGAATACATTATATAATTTTTACCTACTTGTCCTGTCGATGTTAAACCCTTAACATCCAAAATCCGACAGATATAACGTCCATTTCCAGTGTTAGCTTAGTCCCCGAACGGGGAGGTCAATCCCAAATAGAATCTATCTATAATCATTCGACGCTCACATTCAAGTAATTGGCAGTTCATGATTCATAGGGCATAGTGGGTTATCGATACTTAGGCAAAAACGTAATCATGATAAAATGTCACTTGGTCCATTTGTTAAAACCTGCATATGTTTTCACCCAAATTGGTAAATCAATAATTGTAAAACTGGGGTATGAACTCACCTTGATGTGAGGAAATTGATAATAAAATATCCCAAATAAAAACGTGTCACGCTAAACGCCGAATGCAACTTGTTAATATAGGTCGAATCGTATTCAAGTACGGTTGTCAAACAACTACCATATATAATCTAGATAAGTTATCATCGTACCATAGTCAGGGCTATCATAATTTAAGAGGTCTTGACATGACGTACGAAGGAGATAGGACACTTTTAAATCGTAAATCCTAAAGCTTGTCAATACGCATCCGAAGAGGACTCATTATGAAATTCCCTTAGTAATATAGACTATTTGATAAACTGATAACACTATATTTCTATATAGCTACTATCACCATCTAATGTTAAGTGAAATCGTATTTTTAAAGTAAAAAACGTTTATAATTAGCCTTAGCAAAAATACATAACTTTGTGTTTTAAGTCCGTTTCGCCGTTTCTTACGCCACGCTTTCGTATTAAGACGAGTGATCATAAAATCATATTTTTAGGTTTTTGAGATTCTGTTGTGAATAGTGTTTTTACTGTTCATTACAGATTACACTTATTAATGCAAAACCCGTAAATGTCGTATCTTATTCGTTATACCTCCGTTTTTAGCGATTCTTTCGAACACGTTCTCGTAATTGAAAGTTTTATCATATTATTGATGTTTACAAAGTATAAGTTTCTGTCATGAATAGTAACTTTTTATAAAATTTGTTTTATAATGTATTTAGCGTCGTAAACTCGTAACTAGCGTATCTTCTTCGTTATAAATCTGATTTTTGAGTTTCTTATCATTTTGGAATCCTTATGAAATGTAATATATTTATAAAACCTAATATGGCTGTTAACAAAATTCGAACATAAAACGAAACTTTTAAAGGTTGTGTTAAAAAACATGTTTTAAGCTTGATTTTTGTACCATTAAGCTTCAACACCTTGTTACACTACCTTTACAACACTTATATCTAATGACTTACAATATATTATTCCATTAGGTTATGTTTTGTCCAAGAGTATCCAAGATAACAAGATTAACATGCTATTTACACCATTTTCACTTGTACTATTAAGCTAACATTAAACCCTAATTTGTTTATTACATGTTTATACTTAACCATGTGTGTACAAAGTGTTATACTTTCATTTTAACATCCATTTTAGCATCCATATAACATGTAAATAAGTTCACAAAACATTGATAATAAAGTAAATCCCTTTCACCTATTCAAAGTTTCATAACTGGTGATTTAGCTATATTAGAACATTTGAATACATTAAAATTTCATAAAGTATGTATTGATTAAGCTTTTAAAATAACCTTTGTTTGGATGAATAGAGACTAGAATAAAAAATCACACCATGTGATTTTAAAACCCTTAGCTAGAAAAAACTTATGGTGAAAACCTAATTTTCCCAAGTTAAACCTTAATTTCCTTTTTCTTGCTTCATTGCTTGCAAATGCTTAGCCTAGCCTTGAAACCACCTTAGTAGGTCTTAGATATGATGTATGTATGCTTGTATATGTGATAGAAAATTTTGAATGGATTGTGTATGTTTGTTATTTTGAGCCGTGGGCTATTATAAGGGAAATGGGAGAGTTTTGATTTTGTTTACACTTTGGAAAATGAAAGTGTGTGTTTACTTGCTAGCTAATTCCTTATATAGATGAAAGACTAAGCCAAGGACTCCAAGGAGCTCAAGGAAGGGTTCCTATTGCAAATGGTCAAGTGGTTAACAATGGTGTAAGGACATGGTTCCATTGATATTTGTTGTAGCTAGAAATTAGGGCCAAGAGTCATGCACTTAGATATTTCTTTGGTCCTATCCCTACAAATCCGGCCACATACTCATATATGGGATTATATTTTGATTATTTTGTGTATTGGGTATAATCGTGGGTATTTGTTTAAGCGTAGTTAGGTTTTGGTGCTTCCGGGAATGCCGAAACGCATTTTATCGCGAAACGTAAGCATTTTACGTAACCAATAAAAATAAGATGATCCAAAAGTTGATAAGTATCCTATAAATTCATTTAACCACTTTCTTGATTGTAAACGTTTATTCTTTTAATGCCCGTTTACTTGAATGACATCGTTTTATTTACACGATTTAGCTTAACGATTACGATTTAAGAGCAAACGCGTAAAACCCTAAAAATAAATTATGAATTACATAATGTCGTACAATGACCTAAAACACGAGGTGTTATAGTAATGCTCTTTTGCGAAACGATTATCTTCAAACTTTTTTTTGCTAACTAAACTTCAAATCTCGGTGTAGTTTCACCATTTCACGTCCATAATATTCAGGATAATTCCTTCGGTAATTTCTTCGTTCTTTGGATTCACCATTAATTATGAATGTAGTAAAATCACATGAGCTTTAACTACTAGTATACATTCCCATTTGCAATGTGTAAATTTCTAGCCGCACCAAAGATAAAAAATGACACAAGACTCAGGAAATACAGACTTTACACTTAAGCACCTAGCAACTGTAAATTTAACTTAATCTAACAGGGTAGGTTAAGGTGTAAAGGTGTAACAAAACAAATAATTGGTGTAAATTCCTAAAGGATTGACTCTACAGGTTGTTCTAGTGGATCACCACTTTAAAGATGAGAGTGGAAGGGTTTAAACTGGAGGTTAACTAACCGGTGTAGTTAGTTAATAAACAACATGTATAGGCGATTTGGTTGTAATCTTAAAATTTACCAATTTAAACAAGTTACTCCAATTAAATCCATAATACTCATTATTATGGTCTCGAATAGATATACCAAGCCAAGTTCTAAAGTCCACTACATCACCGGCACACTCATATTTTGTGGAATTTGGGTAAACATTTAGAAACGGAAAGGTTAAATCCTCATAATATCTAACAAGAGTTATTGTGTGCAGGTTATGTAACATGTAATTTCACAAAAGTATGCTTGAAAAAAAATTAAATTTGAGCATAATTTAAGCTTTTTATTGTGAAAAATAGGACAAGAAAACATTCTAATTCCATCCCCCACTTGAATTATACAACGTCCTCGTTGTATATATAAAACATTAAATATGGGAATTTAAAAAGAATTAGAATGAGAAAACTCCCCGGATATTTGCTCGGTAGATTCTCCATGTTGAGTTTAATTGACCAAGATTACGTGTTGAACAGCCGCCTTGAAGTTTTCAAGACTCCAACACTTTAAGATCTCCAGATTTGTAAATTCTTCACCAATATTCATCGATATTTCTTTCACGAGTCCCTGTGTAAATTCTCAGAAAACAAATGCAATTCTATCTCCGTGTATTCGTTTGGTTAGACTCGAAAGAAATACCTAAAACTGTACAGGAAGTCAATACGCCGTATTCATTCCCTAGGATACGCTGTATTTATACCTGTGTCGAATACGCTGTATTCGACGTATTGACTGTGCTGAAAATAAAGAGATAACGTCCAGATAGTTAGATAAACGTCCAGATAGTCCGATAACGGCCGTATCCAAGAGGTTTTGGATACGCCGTATAGATAAACTTGGGAAGACACATATACTCTATAAAAATTGAAAAAATACATATCGGGTTGTCCCTACCGGCAAGCAACCATTTTGTTTACATAAAAGTCTTTAAGTTAGACTTGCCCCAATTTACTCCCATCCTTATAAAACAATTTGGGGTCGAACGGGATGACAAATGACACATACAAATTCTTGATTAGGAAAATGAATGACATCCCTTTGTTAAGATGATTCCATTCATGATATTAAAAAATTTAGTCCCCAATGATAAAAATTTCAGTTATGAAAAATTTATTAGATGTATCATGGACATTGTTTCCAAAAGCTTATTTGACCTATGTGCATAGGCACCAACATCGGTATTTATTACATCAGGTAACGGTTTATCAGATAAATCCTCCGAAGAGTGTTCAATATCGACTTTATCATTATCATTGTCCGTATCCGTTTTTAATTCATCGGGATAAATTACGTTAAAAGGAAATAAATCATTAAAGTATAAAACATTTTGTTCCTCTTCATCAATTCAGGACAAAGCTGTATATCATCTTTCATAATAAATTCATTGTGTATGTTGAGGGTTTAAAATCGGTTCAGTTAAGAAATCTAATTTAGACGTTTGAGCATCATTGTAAACAATGGCTGGAAATTCTTTCTCAAAACCTTTAAAGAAGTCTAAATCATCAAAATAACTGACCGTAGGCTCGGGTGATGGAAGCAAAGGCATATTGACTTTATCATTATCATTTTCTGAATCTGTTTTTAAATTGTTGATAGAAATTATTATGTAAGAAAATGAATTTTTGTCGAAAATTACCGTGCAATCTTTATCGTCGGATTCGTCAAACGATATTCTAAAGTTAATTTCATCGTTGTTAAGAGAACTTACCATAGGCTCACACGAGAGTGCTACTTCAGATATTAACGTGTCATTAAAGACTATGGCCGGGAATTCAGTTTCAACAGATCCGAGGTCGTGAACGTCTTCATTATCCCAGATCTTACCATACGTAGCAATTTCCCAGTTATACACCTCACCACACCTGCGAGCTTTTTCTTTCTCAATCCTGATATACTCCTCCATAGTAATGTTGGGGTTGTCTATTTTTAACTTGTAGTAAATTCGCTAGGAAAGAAAACTGTCAAATAGCTTAATACGCCGTATTCAGTGAACTGAATACGCCGTATTAATGATAGAGTCAGATACGTTGTATTAGTTTGAAAAAAAAAATTATACGCCGTATCCAATAAATTGAATACGTCGTATTCGTTTGAAATTTTTTTACAGCGTACTTTGAATAATGCAGAAAACACACACAATATGCAAAAATATACAATGCAGGAAATCAAACACACAATACAAACACACAAATATGCAAATTAATCTAAACTAAACTAAAACACTAATAAATAAGAATTAAACAACTTCACTCCCCGGCAACGGCGCCAAAAACTTAATGTGTCGTTGTGTAGGTGTTATTTTATGTATCAAGTTTTACTATTTATTTTATGCCGACTATACCTAAAAACAACACTTTAACGGGCAGTGTACCCGGTCACCCGACAATTGTTAGTTTTCTGTTGTGGTAAGTAGGGTGTCGATCACTGAGAGCGAGAGCGTTAATTCCTAATTCTATCAGTATTTTAGTTATCTAAGTTAAACCTAAAACTAATGCAAAAGGGGGGTTTCAGTCTGAGAGACTGGCACGGTTTTGTGTATCCAACCTAAGGTTTTGATGACAAGTAAAGCAATAAATACACACAAGAAAACAAAAAAACGATAAAGAACTAATGTAAGGAAAACGTATCAACCATGAATAATCCGATAAAACGCAAGGTTGTTTATTTAGTGCAATGATTGTCTTATCTCGAAGGGCATATCATTCCTAGACTTAGGCGGTACTTCTTCCTAAGGCCTAGACACGCTAATTCTATCATAATTAGACGCATCTGCATAAAGCATCCTTATGTTGATTATAATCTATCTTAGGATCTAAGTAATGGTGCTCTTACTAAACCCTAACTCATTGAGACTTTACCCACTTACTGCTTAACGGCTCTTTATATACTAGTAGTCCACTGTCCGAGTCTTTACCAATGAAATAAGAACGTACTCATTGATACCAAGGTCACCATATGGCTCAACTAAGCTCTCTAGACTAAAGGCAAGGATAGGCCAATATTTGTGATCCTATGAATCTAGATATATAAATTGCAATATGGAGAGCTATCCTAAACTCTTAGCCTACGCCCAAACAACACCGAAGTTGCAACGCATTAAATATGTAGGACTAGACCCAGTTGAATGATAGGTCACATACTTAAGCACGTAAATGAATATAAATTGATAAACATAAACAACAATCAACGATAAATTAAGCAATCGAGAGAAACAAACCAAACATTAAATCTTCATAAACATGGCTGATACCTAAAGGTATCAGCCGATAGTCATTGTAAAAATACATACGGTTTGATATATGAATGATTAAAATAAAGAAACCTTAATCGAACGCGTATTTGGTTGCACGAAGATTACAAGAGTTTTCCTATGATCTTGAGGCTCTTTTCTGACCTTCTAGGCTCCTTTATTCGTCTCTTGGTCGACTTGGTGGTTTAGGGATTCACTTGCATGCTTAAAACTGAGTTTAGGGTTGTCTATATATATAGAAGTCTGGAAGTCGGTTCGATACATCGTATTGGAACTCAATACGGCGTATCGGGTTGCTTGGCGTGGGCTCCAAGAATAAAATATTCCAAAATTCTTGCGCATGAAATTGGATACGGTGTATCGGACCTCCTGGATACGGCGTATCAGACCTATTGGGGTCCTTGGGTACGGCGTATTGAGCTTCTTGGGTACAAAGTATTGGCTGAAAGTGTGCTTTTCTTGATATTTGACTAAAGTATAATATACGACGTATATACTGATGTGGATACGGCGTATTCTTCAAAGTCAGGCAATGGTCTATTGATTCGTCAAAGTCTTGGATACGTCGTATAGGTCTAGAATAATACGACGTGTTTGCTGTCAGATCAGTAGACTTTCTCAAACTCTGCGTTTATGCTCCAAAATGCATGCCTTTTAGCATAACTTCACCAAGTACTCCATAATTATTGCAATTCTCAAACACAAACGATTAAGTAACAATTCTTTGCAATAACAATACAAAATAGGTTAATAACATGGGATAAATGATGCTATAAAATAGACATTATTTGATGTCATCAGTCTTCAGAATACTAATCTTTAAAATATCTTCATTTAAGCTCCAAAATGCGCGCCTTTTGCTTACTTTCACCAAGTACTCCATAATTACTGCAATTCTCAAATATAAACGATTAAGTAACAATTCTTTGCAATAATTATACAAAATGGGTTAAATAACATGGGATAAATGATGTTATAAAATAGACGTTATTTGATGTCTTCAGATGCAAAATAGCTTTGATTGTAATTAAGATGAAGTTAAAACAAAACAAAGCATGATCACAAACAATTCAAACATATAAAAATAAATAATAAAGAATAAAACACACAACACTCCTAAAATACGAGAAAATAAAAGATTGGGTTGATGAGACGTGCTTGGGTTGCCTCCCAAGAAGCGCTTGTTTTTGTTCGAGTCATGAGCTTGACTCTATCCTTATTTAACAGATTAAGGGGAAGGTTCCCCTACACTTGATTTCAAGTGCGGGCGATAGTAACGGTACACACCATTGTTGTGAGAATTAGTCATTTGTTGAAAAATTAGTTGTTGAGTTATATGCTCCAAATGGTGTATTTCTTTAATCTTAACCTTCTCTACTTCTTTTGGCCTAACGGGTGAATTAAGTCATCTTCTTAGAAAATATACTTCCTTAGAAAATCAACACCTGGGGATCTACTTTGTTCTAATAAACTTGGTTTAAATCCATAATGTTTCTTAGGATCATCAGTGCATGCGTGATAATATCAATACGTATCTTTAGGGAGGAAAGACGCCACGTGAGGCGAAGGTGGTGTATTAATGGTTGATTTGTCTACTACCTTCATCCTAAAACTATCCGGACTATGTGGTTTGATGGGTGGGTCAGTTCCTCTTTTGTCTCCTAGATTTACATCTAAGAGTGATAAATTGGGTAAAAGTTGACGCTCCGGTTCTAGGAATTTCCCTAAAACTAAGAAAGATGTCATGACTACAAATAATCAAACCTAAATCTTCTAATTTCATGTGGTCCAAAGGTTCTACCTCCATCAGGATTCCTATAGCCTCTTCTACTTTTTTCGGGTAAGTCACGAGCGGTGTGTATACCTCAAATGATGGGAGGACTTATGGGGAACTTTGTAGGCTTAAATTTTCTGCATCATATCAGGACTTGACGTTTCAGTTATTGTTTGTACCAGGCTTAAAGCCAAAGGTACTTTCCCTTACAAGAGGTGGACTAGGGAAGATTGTGTAGACGTATTTGACAGAGAGTGATTTTGGTGAGATAAATTTAGGTGTATGGAAAGATGCCTTTTCTGTGAGAGCTTTCGAGAATTTATGACCACTAAGGGGCTCGAGATCCTCAGTGTCGGGTACCTAGTGATTTTTTTGTTCTCCGTAAATTTGTTATTTTTAACCCTTATTTCTTCTTTTAATTTCTCAACAACTTCCGAAGAGAGTTGCATGCAATCACTTCCAATAACACACATGTACTCTTCGAGTTGCCTAACTTTTTCTTCTTGATCAAGTATGAAATTCATCACGAGATCCTTGAATTCCTCCTGACGGGATGGCTCTAGTGGTAGTTGACACATCATGTTGCTCGACATCCCAAAAATGTTTTCACTTCTTCTTATTAGTGAGATTGCATTTTTCATGAGCTCGTCAACTTTACACTCAATGACCCATAATAATGGTTCAATGTTAGGGTTTTTGTAGTTAAGGCTCCCTTCTTCTGGGAAGATGGGGTCGCTCCATCCTGCATTCTCGTATCGAGCTAGCTCTTAAATAGTGGCCCAGGCTTTTTCTACACTCATTTTCCTTAATCAGCCTTTGGCGGCATAGTCTAATGTCCTTTTCAGGGTGTGATCGATGCGGTCATAAAATATTTGGACTTGGAGCCAAAGATCGATGCCATGATGAGGGACCTTTTTGAGTAAGTCCTTGAAACGAGTCCATGCTTCAGAAACAGATTCACCTTGTTGTTGTTGGAACATCAGGATGTCATTTTGGAGTTTTGCAATCCTTTCTGATGGAAAGAATTGAGCAAGGAAACGAGTAATAAGATCCTCCTTGGTGGAGATGAATCCTGCAGGAAGACATTTAAGCCAATTGCTAGCTTGATCGCGAAGGAAAAATTGAAATAAAAGCAGGCGCGTCCTTTCCCTATTTTGCAACATCAAGGTCAAGTGAGTCCACTAGTTTTAGAAAATCCTTAAGATGTTGGTTTGGATCCTTAGACTGAAGTCCATAAAATGAGCATCCGTTTTGCACCAACCGAATGGTGTCGGATCGCAGAGGTACCACATGATTCCCATCGAGGAGCTCAATGGTGTTTTGATAGCCCTCGTGGCTAGATATAGAGTAATCTCTACGGATACAGATAGGATTTTTATCTCCCATGGAGGTCAACGAAAAGATTTACAAAATAGAGGGAACAAAGAAAAGATAGACTAAAAGAAAGCTAATAAACAGAGAAATAAAATTCTCACTTGATAGGAATCAAGCGAGTAGACCTAAGCTAGATAAAGTTCAAAGCCTAACTATTCCCCACACAGCGGCGCCAAAAACTTGATGTGCAGTCATTGAAAACTCACAAGAAGTTTTACAACTCCCTAGGCAGTGTACCTAACTGTTGTAGTGTAGTATAGGCAAGACTCAGGGGTTGTTATCATTCTCTAGGGGAATAGGTTAGGAAGGCTTGAACATAATTTAATAGACGTCTAAGGGTTTAGAGAAGATTATTTTTGTATTTTTATATTTTATGAAAGCAAGTAAAATTATGGTTTTGAGAGGTTTGGTTTGGTTTTAGCTAATTAAACTAAATATAAATCTAAACTACTTTGGTGATAACTATATGATAAATGAACATATTTACTTAATCATGCACTACTTCTTAGTTTGCTTCTCCTAATCCTATTGCTTTGTCATACTTGTGATGATCTGTGTAAGGGTTTCCTAAGTCATGAACGAATTACACGAAAACGCCGTCTATGTAATATTCTGTTAAGGCAACGCACAAGTTAGGTAGTATAAAGACTATTACAAGGCCCCTAAGAGTACATTATATGCATTTAAAACACTTAAGAGGTATAAACCATATTAGGGGTAAGGTAGTGATTGAAGTTTTACATACATATAAAATAATATACTTATAGAGAAATTAAGGAAATCCCCAAGTATCCCTTGGACAATTCCACTCACAAAGATATATATATAGAATACGTATAATAAACCGGGCAAGTATGATCACCCGGGTCGTTATCCCCAATGACTAGTGAAATTGAAACCACGCTTAGGTTCGGATCCTGATTTGAATGAAGCAAAGATATTTTGGATAAGCTATTACTACTAATTAAGAAGCAACAAATAATGACATTTAAGCAAATAAACTAATTTTAATCCCTAAAATGTAAACTAAAATTTCCACTAAATTAAGAAAAATTGCCGAAAATTATTAAAAATAAAAGCCCTAATTTTTATCTTTTTATAAAAGTTTATTTAAACTAATTAAAACTTAAACCTAATTATTAATTAAAACTTAAAAAAAAACTTAAGGACAAATTGTGCAAAAAGGAAAAGGACTAACAGGATAAAACATTTAACGGGCAAGGATTACTGGAAAACAACTTAATTGAGAACACAGAAATGGTTCCCTAAGGATTTATCCGATTAACAAGCTTAGGCAGAATTTAAGCGTTAAATTTGAAAAAGTGCTTATTATGAAAACTCAAAGAAGGCACAGTTGTTAAGGAAGCTAGGTGAGAACAACTATAACAAAGCACTATGGTCTGAACTCACAGTTAAGCTCTAAAAGGTTATTATAATAAGCTGTCACAGAACTAGGGGTTTGTGGCTTTTATGGTTTACGAAAACAGCTATAAATGCTCAAATATAAAGTTAAGTCTAAAAAGGAAAAGTGATCTAGAAGCTTTATGATGTGCTTAATCAAGAAATGCAATAACACTAAGCTAGAGAGCTCTTAAAACTACTGAAATACAGCAAGACAATAAAGTAAACTACAGGGGAAATAAGCAAGGTACCCACAAAACTTCACAATAACGCTTTGAGCGTTAATAAGCTAATAGACTTTAAAACTTACGGACTTATCAAACTACTTATTATCCATCTAAATAAGCTTTAAAAACTAAACTTAAAAGCTAATTTAACAAGTTTAAATCCTAATAAGATCGTAAGTATGTTTTTGGAATTTTCATGTTTTTTAATTGAGCTTTTGACAGCTAATTTAAAACTAAGTAAATAAGCTTGAAATTGCAAAATAAGAATTAAAAATTTTTTAAACTATTATTAACTAACTCCTTACTAAATTTAATAAGACTAATCTTAAAATTACTTATCTAACTTAAGCTCGAGAACACAGCAGAACTAAATGCGGTTGTACTGCTAGAGTAAAAAATTCAAAGTACTTTCAAGTGAAAGTACTGTGCTGCAATGCGGTTTTTAAGAATATTTAAGCAATGAATTAAGCTTAGAAAATGAAAACTAAACTGATTTTAAGATATGTATGGCTAATTTAATACTACTTGGAATTCCTTACTTAACTCTAAGTAGCAAGTACTACCTGATGAACGCTAAGTACTAACTTGGAAGTTCGTATGGTAGTGTAAAGAGTTCAGCAGTACTAACTCTATGTTAGTACAATAGTGCAATCAATAGAGATGCACCTAAACCAAACACCCCTTTATCATTATGACAGATGTGAGAAAGCTTTTTAGTGGAAATCAACTGAACAAGTACTACATACCAGATTACAACTAGCTTAAACAACTTAACAATAATGAATAAAACAACTGAATAAGCAAATTCTAAAGATCTTAACTAAATAACTAATGTTTTTGGATTTTATGAGTTTTTTACGTATGACTAAAAATTGATAGCTAAGATTATAAACTTACTTAAGCAAAACAACATTAATAAGTACTAGAAGAGGACATTTAAACATAATAAGCAAAAGAGAATAAGCACTAAAACAAATAGCTATATAAGCAATTTAACTGACATAAGACGACAGAAAAGATGAAACGTACTTGATCCTTTAGCTAAACAAAAGGAACCAATTAAGGCAGCTACAAGCTCCTTAGCTTTGAAAATAAGCCTAACGGTAACAGTCCTTGGGAAACCTCTTTCCAAGGGTAACGGCACTTCCAAAAAGCTTAAATCCAATAAGAACAAGTAAGTTTACATAATTAAGGTTTTAGAATAAGATTAATATGAATTCAAACAGCTTATTAGCTTTTATCGACCTGAAAGAGATATTGAGCTTATATGAGATACTTTTGGCTTATTAAGCAGCGCTTATGACTTTAAATTGAGAGCTTAGGAAAATGAGATCTACAAAACTAAAACTCCATTCCTTCATTAAAGCAGTGATACAATACTGAAAAAGGCAATTAACTTTTAAGGCAAACTCAGAATTTACGCTAAAACATAATAAAAACCTACCTAAATTCGACTTATAAAAACTAGTAAAGAAGGGACACTTGTGTGTGTGATGAATGAGGCCTATTTATTTATAGTGCCAAGCTAAAGCTTCTAGGCCCTCTTGCCTTGCCCTCCAAACTTTTAATCTCTGTCATTCATTTCTTCAATCATTTGATCATCAATTGTAGCCGTTTGATCAAATAGCGGACACATGAGGATTGCCAGCGTGGCATTCTTTGATGTGACGTTTTGCTTCTTTTGTGAGGGTTTTAGCACAAAAACCCACTTAAATTTGTGCTTTCACCATTACTACGTGGCATTCTTTCTTGGGATAGGACCAATCAGAGATGGGGAGTGACATTTCTCACTGCCAATGTGTACTTGGACACCTAAATTGTCCTTTGTACCATCTAATTTTGAAAACCCCTTTGTTGTAATCAACTGAAATGGGGGTGAAATGGGGAAGACGATGAACAGTGAATGGGATTTACCCGCCTATTTTATAACTGAAATGGGTAAAACTCGTTTAAACTTTGGCTTTGTTCACAAATGGTCCTTGTGCTTCTCTTCCCATTTTCTAGTTATAGATGACTTTTGGAAAATGCAAATCTAGCCCTTGTAGCTTTATAAAAGAGGAAATGGCTAGGGATTTGGTTTTGGCTTGGCTTCGGCTTTGTACTCTTCTGATTCTCGTGTCCGTGCTTGCTCGCTTTTGATTGTTTTCTTGTGATCCATACTTGCATACACAAAACACAAATACAAGCATATTTTTGCTATTTTTGGACTGTTTTGGGTTTAATTGGGTTATTTTAGGTAAAAACGGATATGTTGTATTTTACACTTATCAGGTAGTATAAAGACTGTTACCGATGGTATACTTTCTGCACACTCGCATTTCCCTAGACGTCTATGCCAATTTAATATCTTATGGCTAGTTTTCTAAAGCCTAACTCGCACATTTATCACAAGAAGCAATATTAAAAGGATCTACAAACTAATTTTCCTGTAATCATAAGTAAATACTAATGGATCTAGCCTAGCATGTTAAAAAGAAGTGAAGAACAAGAATCAATCACACAACACATAGACATATTATATGATAAAAGATAAGAGATCTCACTTGATTAGAACATGTAATTAAGGCTGTTATAAGAGAGTTTTGACACCCTAAAAATGGCCTAACTATCAGCTATAATTGTCTTTTAAATGGAAGGTTCGGTTCCTAAAAGTTACACACTTAAAAACCCTAAAATGAGTTTGTATATATAGGAAAATAGGCCGTGACATCGTCACAGGTTTTCTGACGTCTTAACTTCGCTGAATCTTCTAGGGTTTCATTTGAGTCAGTTACGTTTCGACGTCGTCTTGAATTTCCTGACGCCGTCTCTTGTATGATATGACACCGTCGCAAGCAATCGCGACACTGTCTCCACGCACTGTATGCGTATTCTTCCAAGAGATTTGGTGTAGAGCTGTAGTCTTGTTCGTTTCTTCTCCAAATGAGCCCAAGTCACGTGTATTTCCTCCAAAAGCCATCCAAGTGCTAAAACATAAAAAGGAACGATTAAGTACACAATTTAGCCGTATTAGCACGATTTTAGGGGTTAAATGACCCTAAAAAGTGTATAAAATGACACCTCATCAGTATGAATGATGGAAAGGTCAAATCATGAAGTACAATTTAGGGTTTAGCAAGATCGGGTATTTAAAACGCCAAAAACCTGAAAACCCTGAGACGGGTTCCTGGCGCGTAAGCAGCGCGTCGGAGCCTATTAAGGATTGCATCACTTTTGGGTTCCTTGACTATATATACCCGTCCTTGGCTCTTGTATTCCTTACCTATTGCCATTCTTTCTTTCTCTCTATTTCTCTTCTTCTATCCTCTAAGTCTAACATCTAAAGTGTTCTAATCTTCTTATTTTATCATTTTTTAAAGAGAAAACGTCTCTACAAGAGAGCCACACAAGTACCTGATCCATACTTGTGTGTTAAGTCGAGGGTCTTTATTCTATACCTTTTCTATTAGTATTGAGTCTCTAGGTTAGGCTAGGGCTTGGTTCTTTTATCAACTATCATTAAATTTGGTTGTAAGTGAAGTCTTGTACCTTTGTGGTCAAGCCTAGATCATATGTTGATCTAGAGGGTTTTTGATACTTCTAATGGGGAAATCTTTATGGTCTTAGTGGTCTTAGTGGTAAGTCTAATCACGGGTTCTTGTGGTTGGTTTTCAAGAGCAAAATACCGTTGGTTGTAGCTCTTCTTAGTGAGCGTCGAGCTTAGTTCATATCAGTAGAGTGAAGTTGTATCAGTTTATAGTCCACAATAAGGATTATACTAGAGTAATAGTATCGGTGTCGTGGATTCACAACTGGATGCACGTACGGATGGTATAACCCCCCCCCCCCATATACAGCTCTACAAAATGTAACAACCATCAAACTCAGGTTAGCAACCGTTAGATTTTTTATAACGTCATTGCCTAAACTTACGTGTGTTAAGTTCATTTCGTGCTTGTTAGATCATTTTGTGCTTAAATTTCCATTTTTAGGAACCCTAGTCTTACGAACATGCCCTTGAACTATGATTATAGTTAAACGTCCTAAACGGTCAACGATATGCTCAAATCATTTTTAGGTCATTAGTGTCACTCATATTTAAAAAATAGTTTATTTTTAGATTTCGCTGTTTTACGTTAACTCGACAATTTCACAAATCGCGTTGCGAACGTAACGTCAAACTCCAGTTTTAATTAAACGTCAAATAAATATCAATGATATGCTCAAGCTATTTTAAAATAGTTAGTGTCACTATATTTATAAACTTAGTCCATTTTTACGCATAAACGTCGTTTAAGTATAACCCGGTACTACACCTCCGCGTTTACGTTTTAGACATGAGATATTTTTATACACTTAAACTAACAAAACAATTATGAAATACCATAAATACCCCATCATAAAACCAACCCTTACTAGTTAAATAAGTAACACCTCATAAGGACACTAATCACTTAGTTTTACACTTGTAAAATCTTCCCAACACTTGTCACACTAACATAAACTATACTTAAACCTCACAATTCATTTGTTATTCATTTCTTACACTTAAACTAGTTAAATTTCTTGTTTTCTCTTCCCTTGAACCATACAAGATGAAGAACACCATAGAAAAACCATCAAAATCTTGCTATGTCTTAAGAACACTAGTAACTAGTTGCCTCATAACCTTATAAACACAAGTAACCGCCAAGAAACCATCAAAGGAACACCATCAAGAATCCTCAAGAACAAACACCACTTTAAAAGACAAAGATATCTCAGTCCATCCATCACCTTGCCATTTCTTAGAAGTCTTCAAGGTATAGCATGGGCATGAGATGATTCGGGTACATCTCATACCTCAAAATAGGTTATTTTCTCTTAAAAACCTAGGTTTAGGTATTTTCTTGATCATAATGTATAAAACGAGTTAGCTACTATAAAAATATGGTTAAGACACTCTCAAGATGATGTTAATATGATTAAAAATTAGATAATAGGTTTGGTGATTGAAATGATAAAACTAATGGTGAAAACAAGTGTAAAAACCATGATTTTATGCTAGATCAAGGGTAGATTTGTACATGCAATAAGTCCACATTTTTATAAGGTAGCTACTGATATTTTTTTGATAAACAGGGAGTATACATGCATATGAAATGGGTTCAAGAGTCATTTGGGTCGTTTTGGGTGTTTTGGATAAAGATAAGTGCATGCAAGTTTGGTAAAACCGTAAAATGTGGGCTGTGATTTTTGAGTGCTCATTTTGTTTAGGTGATAACTCATTGATAAAAATAGCTTTTGATGTGTTTAAAAATCCTAAAACTATCTACACGGTATTTAGTTTTCAAAATGTCAAGAGTGAAGTGTTGAAATGGAGATTTAGTTAATAAAACTACGAAAATGGTACAGGTAAGTAATTCTGAAAATGGTGGACTAATTTTGTTAAACAACTTTAAAAATCCACAACTAAACCATAAAGACACCTTTTTACTTGATTCCAACTCTCATTGTTTTGTAATGATGTTAGCTTAGATAAATGATAAGTTCTGATAATAAAAACCTCTTTTGGATAACTAGCCAACTGAATCATAAGGGCATGGTAAAAATAGTCCATAATCGCAGAATTAGTCAAGTGTACAGTTTTGGGCATAAATCTTTCATACATGCATAAAAAGCTTTGAAACTTGAATTTTGGTTAGTTCAAGATGTTATATGTGGCCTGAAGACTAGAGGCCCAATTCACTTTTAAACCCATTTTATGGCATGTACTAAATGATGTGTCCAGAACTAGCCCATTTTACATGTTAAGGGTATTTTGGTAATTTAAACACATGGGAAAGGTCTATAAAATTTGGTGTAGATGCCTAAGGTACTGTAATAGCATATGAAAAGAGGACTAAAATCACAAACACCTTTAACTTAGTTAATGTGACATCAAAAGTGGACTAAAAATCGGGACATAAATTGGTAAAGTAGGTTAGTGAACAAATGGAACATTTAGCACTAAAAATGGTTAATAACTAAGTTTTCGTGTCTTTCGACATAAACCGTTTAGAACCTAAGTATGCTTCATCGTAAGAGACTCAGGTCGTACTTGAAGTAAGCGCGTTTAGACGGGTCTCCTCGTTTTCTCGTCATCCAACGAATAGTATTTGCATCTTTCTTATCTAAGGAGAATATTCACACGAACTCCCCTTTTTACATGTTTTGTTTTGGGGTGAAATGCATGAGCTATATCTTATGAATTATTTTACTACCATTGTATGAACTCCTTTGTATTATTTTTCCAAAGTGATAAATTATGCTAGTGAGTATTCACACAAACTCCCCTTTTTAAATGTTTTAATTGTTTTGGGGTAAAATGCATGAGCCTAATTGACTAAAAACCTTGGTTGTTTTTTTTAACTTGCTATGTTTACAATTTATAAAGTTGTACGATCTTGAACTGAAAATTGCTTTATTGAACTTATCGAACTAAATTGCGGAACTTATTTTTACCCATGTATTTGTACTAATATTTTTATTGGACTAGCCATGACATGGGATGGTGTACTTATATTTTTGATTATGTTACAACTGTTGTTGTGAGACCCGTAGCAGGATGTACGAAACCCTGGTTGGTTAACAGACCCAAACTGGTATGTGCTTAAATACACCTACCTTTTACCTAATTAAACGAGCTAAAAAGACCAATAATGAACAAAAATGACATAAAAATGCAATGTATATGTGTATTTTATGATTTGTGTCTTGCAGGTACGGATATTAAATAAAAGGAAAAAAACAAAGCCAAATCAGACAAAACCAAGCACGGAAATTAGAAGAGCGCAAGAAAACAAAGCCGAATGCATATTCAATTTTAATGGGCCAACCCGTACCCATTTTATTGGGTCGGGTCAGCCCATTATTACTTGAAATTTATAAACCTTAAGCCTTATTTAAAACATAAGTCCAAGTCCAATTAGCCTAAATCCATTTATCCATTTCGTGGCCCAAGTTAAGTCAAAGCTCAATCCATAACCTAAGTCAACACCCGGGTCAAAGCCTGAGATATAAACGTTGAAACAAGTTACTGTTTATCTCCCCCAATTTCCCTCCCATTTCACCAGGGTAAATCTACGCACCCAATCTCCACTCCATACACACGTGTTGGTACCAAATTATATCATTTCACTTCCATACAAATAGGTATGAATCAATGATAAGAAACCATTAGAAAAGAGATAGAAGAAAGAAAGAATTTTAGAGAGAGAAAGTAGAGAGAGAAAGTAGAGAGGAAAAGATGGTTGATTACCTTGT
>BQNB010050789.1:0-41333 GCA_026074375.1 Tanacetum coccineum | reverse complement strand
AAACCTAAGCTAATTTGGGTAACCCTTTTTACGGAAAACCAAATACTAAACCTTCTAAAAATAAATTTTTATTTCACATTTCACTTTCTATATATAGAAAGTTTGCTACAAACTTCCACAATTCACTCTCTTAACTTATTTCCATCATAATACATTTCCCATAAACGCTTAACACAAAATCATTCCAACTATTGACGTAGCAATGCATGCTATACGTCATTACTTTTCCATTATCACTATACGTGAACAAATGGAATACTTATCATTAAACACAAACACACTCTAGAAGAGATGATCATACATCTCAAAATGATATCAAGTACCTATTCAAACCACTTAACACACATATATTACACATAGCACACACAAAAATCACACATAATGAACTCTTAGCCATTTCTAAAGGTCATACTATCCTGATTAAATCATGGTTGTCACAGTATCCTCTCCTTGAGGAAATCTCGTCTCGAGATTTAACTAGCAGGCTCAACAACTCGGTCTACGAACAACTGTGGATACTTAATCCTCATCTGGTCTTCGTGTTCCCAAGTAAACTCAGGACCACATTCCGAATTCCACCTAAGTTTCACAAGCGCTATTCTCTGACGTTTTAACTTCTTAATTTCTCGATCCATAATCTCTACAGGTTCCTCGATAAAATGAAGTGTCTTTTCGACCCTGATCTCATCCAATGGCACATGCAAATTAGCATCCGCCAGACACTTCTTCAGATTTGACACATGATAGGTGTCATGCACACTATTAAACTCCTCAGGTAACCTTAACCTATAAGCTACAAGGCCAATCCTTTCAAGGATCTCAAACGGTCCTACATATCTCGGTGCTAACTTACCCTTCTTTCCAAAACAAACCACGCCCTTCCAAGGCATCACCTTTAACAATACACGATCTCCTACCTCAAACTCTAACGGCTTACGCCTATAATCAACATAGCTCTTTTGACGATCTCTCGCAGCTTTGGGCTTTTCCTTTACCAACACTACCTTATTAGTCGTTTCTTGCACTAACTCGGGTCCAATCAAACTGCTCCCTCTAATCTTTGCCCATAGAACAGGTGATCTACATTTCCTACCATACAAAGCTTCAAACGGAGCACACCGAATGCTCAATTGATAACTACCACCAAAATCGATAACACATGCCCTCATTATATCCTTCAAAGTCTGAATCATATGTTCACTTTGTCCATCTGCTTGAGGATGCTAAGCAGTACTCAAATCCAATCGCGTCTCTAACATTTTCTGCAGCGTCTGCCAAAACCACGAGGTAAATCATCCATCTCAATCTGAGTTGATCATCACCAGAATTCCATTCCTTGCTATTATCTTATTAATATAAATCCTTGCCAACTTTACATCTTGAAATCTTCTTGTATAGCTAGGAAATGAGCTAACTTGGTCAGTTTATCGACCATCACCCAAATCATATCATTCCCACTACTTGACCTTGGCAATTTAGTGATAAAATCCATGGTAATTCTATCCTATTTTCACTCAAGTATCTTAGGTTGTTGCAGCAAACCAAAAGTCTTTGGCATTGCAACCTTCACCTCTTAAACAAGTCTGAAATTTACTAACATAGATAGATATATCCTTCCCTATTCATAGCCACCAATACATGTCTCCACAGTTATAGTACTTCTTATTCGCTCCCGGATGTACCAGGTACCTTGATGCATGGGCCTCATACATTTCACTTTCTACCAATGGAACCTAAATACGATCCATAAAATACAAACTCTCGTTTTCTTTCCTTTCCATCTGCTGATCTAAACCATGTAGCCTTTCTGTGAGTACATTCTCTTGCTTGAACGCCTCACTTTGGGCTGCAAATATCATTCCTCTTACTCGTCTTGATTTCACTCTCTTCTTTCTACTCAACGCATTACTCACTACATTCGCTTTATCGGAGTATGACATAATCATTCTTCAAAGTCTGAAAAGCCTCTTCCTCTTTTTCTCCCCACTCATACTTCTGATTCCTCTTAGTTAGGGAAGTAAGGGGGGTTTAACAATCTTTAGAAAATTTCACGATAAATGTCGGTAGTAACCTGCCAATCCTAAGAATAACCATCTAATTCCTCACTAGCTCACTCTTACTCGGGTTCACGTGACTAAGAAAATGCACATCTTCCAACCAAAACTCACACTTAGAAAACTTAGCATACAACTTCTCCTTCCTCAGTGACTCCAACACTAACTTCAAATGAACTTCATGTTCCTCCTTCGACTTTGAGTAGGCCAGAATGCCATCAATGAATACGATGACAAACCTACCTAAGTACGGTTTGCAAACCCGGTTCATTAAGTCCATGAAAACCGCTGGTGCATTGGTTAACCCAAAAGGCATAACCGTAGACTCAAAATGTCCGTATCTCGTTCAAAATGCGGTCTTTGGAATGGCATCGTCATGCACTTGTAGCTGATGATAACCTGGCCGAAAATCTATCTTTAAGAAAGGACACGCTTTTCTCGTAATGGTTCAAACAAAGTCATTAATCCTTAGGGAGTGGATACCGGATTTTAAACAGTTAATTTTGTTCAACTCCCTATGTTCAATACAATGCAAAAATAACCACCCCTTCTTTTCATGATTAACATTGGTGCTTCCCCACGGCGAATGACTAGGTCGTTGAAAACCTTGTCTTGCACTCTTGAAGTTGCTCAAACAATTTTTGCATTCCAGAGGGGGAACATCTAAAACCATACTCAACAACACGAGAGGGTGGGAGGAGGGTCGCTGTTGGGGCGTTGGCGGGAGGGTTGGGGGGTGTGATTGGGAGGGGGGAGTACGGGTAGGGACGGGAGGTAGCACTGGGGGACCGCGTGGTGGGTGGGAGGTGGGTGGTAGGTGGGGGAGGTGGGCAGGAGGGGGGCGGTGGGGGCGGGTTGCTGGGGGGGGAGGGGGGTGTGCTCTACGGGAGTCGTGAGAGGATGGGGGGTTATTGTTTATCGCGTAGTGGGCTATAAGTTTCCTTCGCTTAATCTATTTATTTCGTTGCGGTAAGGAGGTTAGGTTTGGGGACACATGTATGGGTCATGGCGTTCTTATTTTTGCTTTCTTTTCGGGGATTATCTGGTTTTAATGTATAGCCTTTTGCGTTTTTCATTAATTTATCGAGTTATTAAGTTGGTTTTTGTTCGTAATGTTATAATAAGCGCCGTATAAAGGTTATAGTGTCTTTGGTATTAAATTGCTATAATGTTCTGGCATTAGCTTCTGGGGCCTTACTTAACGCATTGGCTTCTATAGATTTTTGGTTTCTAGGTTTTTATTTTTGTTCTGGTTTTTTTTTATTGTTTTCGTACTCAATATATTTATAGGTTGGATGTGCCGAGACGAAAGTCGCTACATGGGATGATCTCGCCTTCACATTCATTATTCTTGGGTGGAACGTGAAGCATAGAAATATTGCAACTTTCTTAAAATGTTGATCCATGGTTGAAATTTGAAATGAGCACACTCACATAATATATAATAATTGTCGGGAGTGAAAAGTTTACAAGTTACAAATATGAGTAGTTTTAGCATCTTATCTTGTATTTTAACGGTGATTTCGTTTTTGAGCTTGGTTTGGTGCAAGTAAAAAATCGAGGACGATGAATTTATCCTTTGGACATCTATAGATTATTCTATAGGCGCTTCTTGTTCTATGACCCTAAAAATTATGAAAATAACGAAAGTCCAAATATTTTAGTTAGATTGCTTAAAAGAAAATTAGAAAAAAGTATTAAAAAATGAGAAAAAGGAAAATAAGGAAAAATATAAAAATAGGTAGAAAAATAAAAGTGTATAAATAAATGGTAAAATGGGGCTTTTCAAAGTTAATGACTTCTTTATTTTCTTTGATGAACACTTAGCTACTTTTCGAGGTAATTAGTTGAGGGGGATTAAAATTCTTGGTTTTCTAAGGTGTTTACTTATAGCATTACGTGAGGACACGGCAATAGTTTAGTATGAGAGATTTTGGTATGTGCTTAAATACACATACCTTTTACCTAATAAAACGAGCCTAAATGACCACAAACAGATATAAAATGCCGTATACGTTCTTATTTTGCTTCAAGTACTGTGCAGGTATCGGATATTCAACAAAAGGACAAAAACAAGGCCAAATCGAACAAAACCGAGCACGGGAATGGAAAAAGCGCAAAAAACCGAAGCCGAATGCGTATTTATCTTTAATGGGCCAACCCGTACCCATTTAATGGGTCGGGTCAGCCCATTAAGATTTATATTATATAAACCTTAAGCTTTTATAAAACAATCCAATCCATAAATCCACGATCCATTAATCTTGGCCCAATTCAAGTCAAAGCCCAACTCCTATAACTCGGGTCAACGTGTGACAACCATGACTTAAGCAGGTTAGTCAAACCGTAGTGTTGACCTAAATGTATCTGTTGCAATGTATGGTTATGTGTTTATACGTGTTTATATGTGTTTGTGTGAGATATGTGAGATTGGATAATCAATCCATTGAGCGTGATCGTCTCATTGGGATTGGATTTGTGTTGAATTTTGTGAAGTTCATTTCGTTCACTTTTGGTGACAAGGAAATGATTTCGGTGATTGAAGCGGTTTCGCGTTAATTGTGTAAGTAATTATACGTATACGTATTTTTGTGTTAGTAATTTAAGATAAGTTTAGGTTTTAGAGGTTAAGTTAAGAGAAATGAGTTATTTGATGGAGAAATTTCATTTTAATCACTTATAGTGATAATGAAATTGATTGGGTATTTTGAGATGAATGGATTTTGGTATTATATGGGGTTGTCTTGGTGTTGGATTTGGGGTTTTAGAGGGGTGGGGTTCCTTGGGATCTTTTCATTTCTTGGGGGGGGGGGTGGCGCACTTCGATTATTGGGGGGTGTTGATTAAAATGGGAATTCCAGTGTGTCATTTGTAAAGAAATGGTTTGTTTAAATAATATGGAGAGTTTTTGGAAGACTTTCTATTTTTAGAAAGTGAATTTGTGAAATGAAAAGTATTTTTGGAAAGTTAATTATTTTTAAAAGTCTAGTAAATTGCGTTTAAGCAAAAAGGTATGTGCAAATAAGCTTAGGTTTTTATAAAAACTTAAGGTAAAGCAAATAATTAAGTAATTAATAAATTAAAAAAATATATTTTTTATAGATGAATAGTAAAAACGAATTTAAAGATGAATAAGGGAAAGAAAAAGAAAAAAAGAGTTTTAAAAAAGGAAACAAACTCTAATTAGATATTATCTATAATTATTTGGTGGCCTATAAATACAAAATAAATCCCATAACCCCTCTTTCCCTTATGGCTTCGGACGATCCAGGGAGAGAAGAAAGAGAAGAAATTTTTTAGGGTTTAAGGTATTTTTCTAATTCTTTGTTTAATTCTAGTTTTTATTTTAATTCTTGTAATCTAAGCATGATGGATTAGGTTTAATCATGAAAATAAATTAGGGTTTTAAATTTTCTGGAGTTTATAGTTTAATGATGATTGTTTGATCATTGGTTCAATTGGTTTTTCGTGATTTAATTCATGCCGTTAGGGTCTAGATCGCACCGAATTAAAGTTGTTAAATACACTGCAGAAAATTAGGCAGTTTTGTAACGGTCATAACTCAATCATAAATTATCAAATAAATAATTTACAACATACTGGAGATAACCTCAAAGAGTCTACTTTCCATCAAAGTTGGTCTCGTGAGTTTTTATGGTCGGGAAGTGGGTCAAAAGGTCTTTACAAGATCAGTGTGTAAAACTGTGATGAATACTTAGACATCTAGTTAGAGGCTCTAAATCACGTGGAAGTTATTTTATATATTGTGTGTGACCCCTGAATTTTTTCTAAGTAGGTTATGAAGTTTAAGTGGGTTATCTAACGTCATACTTTTAGGGGGTCAGATTCTGGCTGAATTCTGGACACTTTGGATTAATGAATTTCTAAAGGGTATTTGTAAAAGGGTAATGACTTTGGGAGAGCTAGGAGAGGTTCATAAGACATATATGTAGCATGGTGAATTTTGGTTAGAATTATGGAAGTGTTTAAGTGGTGCGTTTAGGGCGCGTAAGTGAGTATAAAATTCTGCTCTAATCCAGAAAATTTAAAGTGTAGTATTGAAGTATAAATGGCATATATAAGAGTTGGAAAAGGGTGAAATCAAGTATAGAACTATGGTAGATAGCTTAGATATCCATCATAGTTGAGGTTACATCATATTGGGTTGAATGCCTAATTGCCCCTAAAACTTACTTATGGTTGGTATAGCTTATTGTGTGCTTAATTGTTTAGATTATCCGTGAAGTGTTTGTGAAGCTTTTGTTGAAATCGTCTGGGAAGCTAAGCATCAGGTGAGTTTCATAGCCCATTTTCTTATGTTTTCTTAGGGTGAAAATGATGCAAAGAGGTTTTGAAATGTTTTAGTTACTGTGATAATGTGTTTTAAACGAGGCATGGGCTATACGAGACTATTGTATGTTATGTGCTACTTGCTAATATGATATGGATTGTTGTGCTTGAGCGTGACCATCTCAAGGCATTGATGGATTGTTAGTAGTGAGCGTGACCGTCTCATTGCAGTGGATTGTTAGTAGTGAGCGTGACCGTCTCATTACTGTGGATTATGGATAGTGAGCGTGATCGTCTCATTATTGTACGTTTTGATTTTATGTTTGTGATGATTGAGCGTGAACGTCTCAATGTGGATTGATGTGATTGCATGTTAGCTTGTATGATAGTACGTTGTATGTCCTGCTATGTTATGTTTTATTTATCACAGTAATTGGATTTAAAGGTTTGTTTTGCGTGTCTTAAACCTATGACTCTCACCAACCATTGTGTTGACGGTTTTAAGCATCATTTTCAGGTGAGCTTAATGGTGCTAAGATAGAGCTCAGTAGCTAGAAGAGACCGTAGGATGCTTGGAGTTTATTTATGCTTTCCGTTTTGAATAATTGCATTTGCATGAATTGTTTGGATTATGTTTTGCATGTTATTTATTGACGAGACCTCTTTCTCATTAATAAAGACACCATTAGGTTTTGGGTATTGTTATGACACTTTGTGTCTTTGCTTTACTTTAGTATTCATTTTAGTATTCTCTATATAGACACCATGTGTTGTGATGATATCCATTCTTGTTTACGCCTCGCGTTTCCGCCTTGGCGGGGTGTGACAGATTGGTATCAGAGCCTTTGGTTATAGAGAACTAGGTGGTTGAGCCTAGACTATAGCTTAAGGGTCCCTCATATAGTTGTATTTTAGGGCATAAGTGTTTGTGTACGTATATACAGTATGTTCCCGCTACCTAAAAGCTTTGAAATTCTTCTATTTTGAATTACTACTATTAATATGAAATATATACTTTTTCATTATGGGGATCTAATAGTATATACCCCTTTGTTATTGTTTTAGTCATGTCTTCCCCTACCCCTAGGAGATATCGTTGGGAGATTGTTTACCTCACTGGACCCGCGGAGTTGGGTGACTTTTAAGAGAGAAAAGTCAAACCCAAGCGAGGCCCAACATAAGTTTATTTCATTTTCTACCTCGATGCGTTGCTATAATCGAGGATTGCTTTTATATTTTAGGTCACGATGTGACTTCTGTTTCGTTTGGTCGATTGGGATTTTATGGTTCGTTAGATGGATTATCATGTTTGGGTTATATTTGGATTATTATTTAAGTGCTATGTGGTAGATGTGTGTTATCATTGAGATGTGTGGTCTTGGAAGTAAGTACACGTGTGAAAAAGGTGCAATTATAATTATGGTCGCGAAAACATAATTATAAAGGCAACACACACGTGGACTTGTGACTTTGATTGCATTGATCATTGTTGCTTGTATGTATTATGTAAGGATGTAAGTCTGGATAGTTGTGTAGATGGTAGTGTAGATGGTTGTTGTGAGATCCTGTTGAGATGGTTGTGTGGTTAGAGAATTCCTCTCTTAACCGATTAGGCGATTATATTAGGTTGGGTTGCGTAGATGGTAAGGTTCCCTTTCATCTATCGTTTGCGGATACATCGGATACATGTTGGTATTGTCGTCGCGATTCTTAAGTTGGTTCGTTAGCTCGTTGTTCGTTGAGATATCCAACGCTCGTGTTGGTATTCTAGGTGTTATCATAGAACTGGTGTTCTATGTTCTCTGTTTGGCGTTTTGATTGTTTTCCTTTGTTCTCAAAGGTGACGGATACTTTTGGTTTGGTTCTTAAGACCGTGGTAATGGATGAGGTCTTATGGTTTGTTTGGTTTGTAAGAGTTCTTGTCGTGTTCGTTTTAAGTAAATGAATATTTCTGGTGTTGGATTCTTAAGGTATTTTGGGAGTCTATTTGCTATCGTGATGTTTTTTTGTTGTGAGTCATAAAATCCAATTTGAAAGTAAAGTTTGTTGTTAGTCGATACTATATTGGTTTAGGTGTTAAAAAACTTCTTTTAAAAAATAAATTATATAAATAAAATTGCAACACATTTTTTTTAAATCATCTTTTGATTTCTTTTATGAAAACCATAATTAAAATAAGTTTATGAAAATTTTATTTAAATTTATTTTTACACTTAAAATTATTTGCATTATTAACTAAGGTGATTTTTTTTTTTTCCTATTGTTTTAAAGGATTGATATAAGGGTATGAGGGAAAGAAAAAAAAAAAAAAACTTTCACTGGGGGTACAAAATTTGGTTTTGGTACAAAAAGGTTCTTAATCTTTTAATTAATGGGTCGTGGTACGTGTGTATTATTCGTTGGGGGTGTTTTTCTAGAAATCCGTTGATGTGTTTGTTAAGTCGAGGTTCGTTTTCTTCTTGTCGCGTTTACATTCGGGTTGATTTTTTTTCTTTTTGGAATGTATGATTTTTAGGTCCATACCAATTGGGTTGTGAAGTCGAAATTTTCCTCATGGGTGGTGATAGTGTTGGATGTTAGGACGCTATTTCTAGGTGGTTGTGAATGATAGTAGCGAAGCGAATGGAATTATTCGCGGATCCCAAGTTGGAATTAATGGAGAATTCTGTTTTACTTTTGATTTAGTACCTTATTAGTTATCGAGTTTTTTATTGTTAGTCGTAGGAGAGAATCTGGTTGTTGAGGACATTAGGTGAGATGGTTATGCCTGCGCGGTAAGGTAGTTAAAATGCTTGGTAATTTGGAGAGTGCTTTAAGGTTCGGGACGAAAACGAAATAAAAAAAGGATACGAGTGTCTCGTAGGATAGGAGTACCAAGGAAGATGAGTTGAGATTATGTGATATCTTTGTAGTATGTGAGCCCTCTAAAGTGTTCCTAAGGAATTAGTAGGTTTTACCCCTTGTCGTAGAATGGGATTTCGTATGGAATTAGTACAAGGAGCGACGCCGATTTGCGAAGGCTCGTGTCGTTTGACGTCTTTAGAAAGGCAAAAGAGGTCTGGGAATGATTGCAGAGTTTCCAAGGTGAGGGTTGGTCGAATGATAACTTTGTTGTGCGGAAGCGTCTGTATTCTTGGTCGAAGAAAGTGTGGTAGTTTTGGAATGTGCATAGATTATCTCGAGAAGAGTGAGATAGAAAATTCGTATGTGATGTCACCAATGGAGGGTGCACGGGGATGACGTAGCTAAGACTGTTTTTAGGATGCGTAATGGACACGTTGAAGTTTACGGCTATGCCTTTTAGGTTAACCAATGCACCAGCGGTTTTCATGGAGTTAATGAGCCGGGTGTGCATGGCCGTATATAGACAAGCTAGTTAACGTATATATACAACAATATTTTAAACCGACCCCCGAAGTCTAGGGAGGATGTACGAGTTCGCACGGTGACGATGATCGTGGATGTGGAGTCAGTGAAGGAAGAGAAGATGTACGTGAAGTTTTCCAACAACGTGGAAGCGGAGCAAAGAGGAAGCTATCTAGATGTGGAAGGAATCAAATAGGTAATGAGCCGATCTTGGCATTGCCGGAAGGAGCAGACGATTTCGTAGTATATTATGACGCGCGAAGCAAGGATTTGGAAGCATGCTTGGAAAAGGGAGAAGGTGATTGCTTGTACGTCACGACAAACTGATATGGTTCTTATGAAGGATTGCATGGCTAACGTTAGTAGGGTTTGCCTTATAATGACTAGAGGCCATTATGTGAACGAGACATGGCTACCTAACCTTAATGGGGATTATCATAGAGTAAGTGAGTAATACATATACGGATCATGAATGTCTACAACACACTTTCAATCGAAAGGATTGAACATGAGGCAAAGATGATGGATGGATGTTATTTAGTGAGTTTGATTTCGAGGCCAAGTACCATCTGGGAAAGGCAAATGTAGATGTTGTACTGTGGAGTAGGAAGAAGGAGTGAATCCAAGAATGAGTTCGAGATAGATGTACGATGATCTGATCTAGGTTTGAGAAAAGGATGTTGGGTGCATAAGATAAGATGTCCAAAGCAAGAACGCACATGTCACATAAGGATGTTGTGTGGTGGTGTATCCTTGGGGAGAGGGGGGGGAGTGGGGGCGGGAGGGGAAGGAGGGGGGCGGGGGGGGGGTAGGGGATGGCCAACGCGGTGTTAGCGCGGATGTCGTTCTATATTGCTTTTCCACCCCCTTTTCTTTTTCCTTTTTCTTTTCAATCCCACCCCCCGCGCTTGGACCAACGAGTGTGAAAAGAGATAGAGAGTGGTTCATATTGGTTAGACAAGGTTCGGACCTCCATTTGGAGAGATGTAAGGACCTTGGCTATTGAAGAGGCGTATACGACAAAGTATTCTATCCATCCTGGAGCGGATACGATGTTGTGTGGTTTTAGGTTAACTAATCGATGGCTGAGTATGAAGAAGGATATAGCTAGTTGCGGTAGTAAGTATTTAGCGTATTCGGAAGTGGCCCCCCCCCAAACCACTCAAAGTAAGTCTTTCTTCCCCCCCCACAAGTTAGTTCAGTTTCAGTTGAGTATCAAAGGTCTTCATATTGTTGCTACAACCTGAGTTACCCGAGTAGAAGTGGGAAATGATAACTAAGGATATGTTGTCAACGTTACCAAGTCTGTGAGTAGGGGATACGATGCAAATTTGGGTGTATGTTGGTCAATGGACTGACTAAGTCACCCATTCCTAGACTATGCTTAGAACAAGTATGTAGATTTTAGAGGTAATTTGAATAACTCACTTTCGTGAGATAGTTTTTTTTCCTAAGGTGGGGAATACCATCTCGAGTATGGATGTGCTTCCATTTGAAGCATGGTATGGAAAGGAATGTAGTGTTACCGTTTTATAGGGCCGTCACTGAAGAGAATGAGTGAATGGTCGATTTGGTACAAGAATCAACAACAAGATAGTGGTAATACAGGAAGGCTTGAGGCAGCCAAATTGTCGAAAGTGTTAGCTTGGTAGTAGTGGGAAAACTTTTGAATTAATGCTTGGTAGGTTAGTGTAGGTTTTGGAATGGTGGTTGAAGGTCTCACCTTGGAGATGGTGTTGTATGTTTTGAAAGAAAGACAATGTTAGGAAACCCGAGTTATGTAGTAGGAAATTTTGAGGATCTTTGGATAGATTGGGATACAGTTCGCGTTGACAATTTATGTCTTTGAGTTGAGGTATCGGAAAATTGGATGGGAGGTGCTGGAAAGTTTGAGTAAACCTGAAATTGCGTGTGATTCTTTAGATCGTGAGCTTGTAACATCTTATATCTTAATTTCAAGACAGTTCTTGTTTGATGAGTTGCGAGGTTAAGATATAAAACACGTTGTTACAATAACTTAAGGGTTTTGATAAGTTTTCTCGATGACGAGCGAGGTACATGTAGTGGGATGCTTCTTTTCGTTTGGGGTTGTTGTGTTGCTAATTGCACCCTTGTGGGGGTTGGTAGCAAAAGCTTTAGACAGTTGGATTCGATTTTGAAGTTAGTCGAGGTTAAGGTTGACAAGACTCTTTGTTTTGTCAAGGAACCGATGATGTTGTGGACCGAGAGGTCATGAGTAAAAGCGTAGTATGATAGCATATTTAGTGAAAGGTTGTGGGATTCGAAGCTGGGTCCTGAGCTTATTAGGAAACACAGGATCACATGAGTGTCTATGAGTCCTCCGTGTTTGTCGATAGTGCTACTGCCTCGAGTAGTTAAATCTCGAGACGAGATTTTCTCAAGGTGGGGATACTGTGACAACCATGACTTGAGCAGGTTGGTCAAACCGTAGTGTTGACCTAAATGTATCTGTTGCAATGTATGGTTATGTGTTTATATGTGTTTGTGTGGGATATGTGAGATTGGATAATCAATCCATTGAGCGTGATCGTCTCATTGGGATTGAATTTGTGTTGAATTTTGTGAAGTTCATTTCGTTCACTTTTGGTGACAAGGAAATGATTTCGGTGATTGAAGCGGTTTCGCGTTAATTGTATAAGTAATTATACGTATACGTATTTTTGTATTAGTGATTTAAGATTTAAGTTTAAGGGTTTAGGGTTAAGGTTAGAGAAATGAGTTATTTGATTGAGAAATTTCATTTTAATCACTTATAGTGATGATGTAATTGATTGGTTATTTGAGAGAATTGTTTTGGTTAATATGTGGATGTCTAGGTGATAGATTAAAATGAGAAGTGTGTCATTTGTGAAAGAAATGAGTTTGTTAAAATATGAGAGTTTTTGGAAGACTTTCTATTTTTTGGAAAAGCGATTTATTTGTGGAAATGATAAAGTATTTTGGAACTGTTAATTAATTTCGTGTAAAAGTCTAGTAATGGCAGGTTAAGCTATAAAGGTTATGTGCAAATTTGCTTGGAAGACTTCTCAAATGGCAGACACAGGGTGACGATGGCAGTCTAGTGGGGAGGACGCAAGGGGGAAATCAGGCAAACCGCAAGGGGGGGCTGCTGTGGCGGGGGGTGGGGGAGGAAGCTTAAGGGGGGGAAGGTGCGGTCGTCGGAGCGTAGGGGGGCTGGGGCCCATTCCTCCAGAGGGGGCTTTGAATTTTTTGTTTTTTTTTTTTTTTCTCTGTTTGATTTTTTCCGAGTGCCAAACGATATGGGAGTTCCGAGACTTCGCGACTGGCGTCGCTACCAGGGAAATAAGTCTATACGAATACATCCAACTTGTCGTTGCAGGTGGTAGCCTCCCGACAAGTTTTATAGAAAAACATCAGTAATAATCTTTTGTAAACATACCGGGTATATCACTTATCCTAGGTTCATCTACCTTAGCGTTCATTAGGGCTTTGGCGGCTCCCAAAGTACGTTCCCCATGAACTCTGATAGTACTCCCACCCTCTTATATTCAGTATATCTTGACTTACTCTCTCTCGTGTAACACTATAACAGCCTTATTCTTGTACAACAGTCCTTCCCCACAATAAAAGTCAAAGCTTCCTCTCGACTCACTTTTGGGTGCAACGAACTCGACATGGGTGTATTTGCACTTCTATATTGGGTGTATGTATTATGTAGGCTGGGGTTTTTTTTTCCCTCCCGTGACCAGTTATCCTTTCGGTAATATCGAGTCAACAGGCTGAAAATGCATATAGGAGATTCCACATATGCAAATAGACGTGGATCAAATGACATAAGAATCCTTTGAAAGAAAGGATACATATATGCACCGAGTGAAAGCGCAAACGAAAGAAAATCAACAGGCGTACCACGACAAATGAACACATAAAAAAAATATCAAGACGAAAGACAGAAATTCTTATACCAATTATCGACTTTACCCGAAAGACCAAATTAATTAATGTTTTTATAAAAATCAATTTAAAATAAAGAAAGTCACTTTAAGTACAAAAATTATTTTAAATAATAAATACAATTGTCTTAAACGTAATCTTTATAAAATTCATTCTGGTTGTCATGAAAATCTAGAGATGGTTATTTAATGGTGTATCGTACCTTATCACTATGAATCACTTTAAACCTGCTTTTTATAATAAAATAAAATCTATCTACAAAGATCATTTTATACACAGTTTTCTCCAAACACCAACACAATACTTCCAAAGGTTTTTTTTATAATTAGATATCAATTATGAAATATGTTACACAAACAAAGGACATCATAATACGAAAAGGGATCATAAAACACCGTACAGACTCTAACATAATTCTGTTGTTTGAAAACGAAAGAAAATACCAGGAACAGTATACTCAAAATAAAATCAAACGAACTCGTACAAGAAAACTCATGCAAGACGTTACGTACCCAAAAGAAAACGTAAGGTCTTATCCAAAATATGAAAACGTATGTCAACTAGAAGCCAAACCTAAAAGCATCGTAGTTGATACATGTGCGTGCGAGGGTTACGAAAACTGAGAGATATACAACCAAGGGAGTATTGATCCGACACTGTAATTATGTTAGGATCAATTAGTGTTAAATGAAGACGTTTGAATACTTTCATATGAGTACTCAATGCAACGATTTGAGAAGAGAACTGTTTAGAGATAATATTTAAAACGCGCATATATCCGAAAGAAGAAGATTGCCGAACAAACCATATAATCGAGATGTCGAATAGGAAAAATCAGCGTACTATCCTTACTACAAAGTATAATGGAATGTGGATGCTAAGCTTAGACTTAGGAAATCCGAACAAACAATCGCATTGTTTTAGCCTCTTTTCAGTAATGAGAAAACCAAAACATTACCTCTCTTTTAGCAATACTAGGTATCGCACTATACTTTAGTTAGTAAAGGGAAACTTACTAGATTTTACACTCAACTGATAATCATCCTCCAATCTAGGGTTAGAATAGAGAAACAATTCTCTACCAATTACCACCATCTTTATTCATGTTATATTCTGATTATAATACAACATATTACACTATACCATCCTTACATACAAACACACAAATTATAATGATCATTCTATGATCACTAGTCTACGTGTGCTGTTGCCTTTTTTTTTATGTTGGCCTCCTTAATATAAGTGCCTCCTTTCACATCGTGTTAACTGGCTTCCAAGATTAACCATTTCAAGTATATAATCTTGCTACATATTTAAGAACACATATATCCATATTATCTCTTCTGAAATCCACCTCCACCAACTTACCCGCATCTCTTCACTAAACCCGTACATTCGTCAAGTGTCGTGACTTAAGCCTTGGGGACATGGCTCTTCTAACGGGAGGAGACTATAACATTTCACATTTTCAGGTCATTTACGACTTCATTTATTCAATTATTTATTTTTAGACTTTTGCGCGTTTACTTTTAATTTTTACAGTTAAGCTAAATCGCGTAAACTAAAAATGATCATTTAACGTAAACAGGCATCAAACAACTAAATGTTTACGTCAATTAAGTGTTATAAAGTTATTAGGATGATAATTTATAACTTTACGCTTCTTATTTTTATTGGTTACGTAAAACGTTTACGTAACGCAATAAAACTACACTTTTGCATGCATGGCAAACCATAAACCCACCTACACTTTAACAAATACCCACTAATACCTACAATACTCAAAAACCTCATAAACTATTGTCAAACTTAGCCCCTAACCGAATTATATCATACAAACACATATATACACTTCCAAATTAAATCAAAACCCTCCACTAACTTGAATAAACAACCATTGTTGTTAACCAATGGATCAAACAACCATCTTTACCCAATTTGTGTCCCCTTGGCTCCTAGAACACGGAAAGACCACAAGGAAAAGAGGAGACCAAGAACAAGCATGCTAAGAGTAGTCAAATCACTCTTACACAAAGCAAAGACATACCATACTTATCCCCTACTTCTACATGCCCTAAACAAGTTAAAAATTATAAAAACCTTGCCCTATTTATCTCCATAACCGGTTACAATGAGCAAAACCCAAAAACCATTTGCTAGTTTGCCTAAGTGGTATTCAAACTCAAGCTTTGCTATAAATAGAAGCCAAAAAGCAAGTAAACTCTCACACTTCATTTGCAAACCAAAAATCAAACACAAACACTCTCTTTGAGCACTCCAACTCACGGCTCACTCTTCACACATACATATCTTTATAGTTTTTGATTTCCAAGCTAGTACAAGTGTTTAAGGGTTATTATTAAACATATATAAGGTGTCTTGGAAGCTTGGTTTGGGTTATACAAGGAAGGTTTCAAATTAGGGTTTTTAAGAAAATTAGGGTTTTCTAAACCTAATTTTCTAATTAGGGTTTTCTTGGTTGGGTTTGATCTTGTTCATCACTCATCCTACACTCATCTAAGGTTACCTAAAACCCTAATCTTTTCAATACTTTCATTTCATGTATTATATAATTGTGTATAGTTAAATCATCACCTAGGTTTTCTTATTAAAGTTTATAAGATAAACTCATATGTATACATACACGAATTTATTTTATGTATGGTTAAGATAATGTTTTAAATATGTTAATATGTTTAAAATAAGGATTTACAAGCAATGGATAGTTTATATGATTATTTGTCAAGTATTGATTATTTATTTAATTATAAAGTTTAGATAAGTAAATAAATATGTTGGATAATTTTCTTGGACAATATGGACCTATTATGATTGACACAATGTAGAGGACTTAAATTATATACCATGGTTGTTAATTTATAAATTAGAAGACTTGTGGTAATTTTATAAAGTTTAAAAATGTATAAAAATAAGTTAATTAACCTTTTAATTGCTACTGTTCATTCGAACTAATAAATACTTTATTTTATGTTTTATAAAAATAATACATCTCATGAGGATCGTAAGCATATAAGAAACTTGAAAATCCGATAAATAACGAAGGAGTTATGATTTTTACGAGATTATGCATATAAAAGTATTTTTTTATAAAACTAAGTTTATAAAAACTATATGATTTCGAATCTGAGATATTTCTTTTATATTTTTCTGTAAAAGTAGATATTGTAAGAATTCTAAAAAGGTAAGAAACTTTAAAAACCAATGGATAATGAACTAGTTATGACTTTTTCATGTTTATGTAATAAAATAAACAAAAGTGACTTTATAAAGGTAATTTTATAAAAACTAATTTTTTAACAGAAACATACAGTGGACATGGACTATGTTAGATGATAGAAAATTTAATTATGAAGCCGTGGACATAAGAATCACTAGAAATAGATGGATATATAAAATTAATTAAGAAGCCGTGGACATAAGAATCATCTATAAATCGAATTAAAACGAATAAGATACAATAAATAATATAATTCAACAACTAAAACTTTAGAAACAGGGGGGGAAGTTCAAATATCGTGGGGGGGGGGGGGGGGGGGGGGAGGGGGGGGGGGGGGGGGGGGTGGGGGGGGGGGGGGTGTGTTGGGGGGGGGGGTGGGAGTGTGGGGGGGAGTATTAAGGGGGGTTTGTTTTTTGATTTTTGATTAGTATTTATAAAGATGCTACAAGTTTAACAAACTTAATACAAGATAGGCTATTCTAGTTAGTACTAAGCTAATAATATCTGCGTGAATTCACGATGAATGCTATATTTAGTACTGCTATACAAATATAGTGAGGAAAGATGCATAGCACAATTTTTAAGGGGGGGTGGGGGGGGGGGGGAGTGGGGGGGGGTTGGGGTGTGTTGTGATTTTGGTGTCTGGTGGTGGGGTGATTTTGATGTAAGGATGGGGGTTGTATGGTGTGTGAGAGTTTTGTAATGTTGTTGATTGGTGTTTGATTATGGGTGTGGTTGGATTATAGTTTGTGTGGTGTCCTCCAAGATAGACCTAATGATGACTTAAAACCATCATTTTCACACCTAGTGGGAGTACTGGCAAAGCGCACAAAATAGAACAAACCAACATATTGTGGTTTATTGTTAAAGATAGCAGTACTACCATATGGAGTATTAGCAGTACTAATATATCTCCTTATTGGTCATTCACAAAAACTTTAGAAGGTAGGCCTCTAACAAGATGCCCCTTAACAAGTTTGTTTATATTTTTGAAATTCACATGACCTAATCTCATGTGCCACAATTTAGACTCATCTGATGTTGCATTTGCATATAAACAAGTTATACCTCCAGAAGGAACAATGTTCTTCAAATCCAAGCTGTACACATCATTCTGTCTAGGAGCTCTAAGTACAACTTGACTTTCATCAAGAAGCTTAAAGCTAGGAGACAGGATGAGGCATTCAGTGTCAGTGAAGAGGACACTATTTTTCTTGTCACACATTTGTGAGACAGAGAAGAGGTTAAACTTAAGTTCATCTACAAAATAGACATTATCAAAGTCTAAATTAGCAGTTCTGATTTTACCTTTGCCAGTTATTTTACCTCCTTTGGGATCACTGCCAAAAGCTACAAAGCCTCCATTGTAATCTTCATAGTCTGAAAGATAAGCTTTGTTGCCAGTCATATGGCTAGAGCAACCACTATCCACCACTGCATGATCCTGTAACAAGATCTCTGGATTGCCCTGCACAAAAAGTAAGAGAAATCAGTATCTCTTAGGGACCCAAGCCACTACTGACTTGGAAATCCCTTTTGGGTCAGCATACTCAAACTTCTTGAGCATGAAAGATCCACTTTCTTTGGACACATGATTCAGGTAATTTCCCTTAGGCTTCCAAACCCACCTTGACTTCTTAGGAGCATAATTCAACTTACCCTTACCAGTATTAACTACTGCTCTTGTCCCAGCAGTAGTCACATTTTTAACTCCAGAAGTTTTACCATCTTGTTTTAAGTTTTTGGGTCTAAAAGTTGGTTTTGTGTAGTAAGACCTCTTGATTGGTGAATATGAGGCTCTTGGTCTTACATTATCCATTCTTGGGTAAATTGGTCTAATAGCACTACTAGTTTGTGCTATTTTTGGGGCAAATGGCCTAACAGTACTAACAGGCCTAGCAGTACTAAAATTTTGTCGAGATATATAAGCTATGCAAAATAACTATGTGTCATGACAATACCCAACACAAGATAAAGAAATCTTGCATTACGATAGCAAGGTCATACCCCAAGGAAACATAATCCAAAAGTCTAAACAAAATCAACAAACATCCAAGTACCAAACAATTCAAATGACATAAATAAAATCTCTAGGAGAATGACTCCGCATGCAAGCCTACGGTCTCACTAGCCACTCTTCCTAACTTCCCTTATCCTCAAGACGAATTACCTGGAAATGACGCTTAAAACATCAACATAAAGTTGGTAAGAGTCATAGGTTTAAAGAACACGATTAATCTAATCCAACTTAAACATTACTGTGAAAAAGAAAACATGCAGGACAATAAATGAACTATCATACAGGCTAAAATGCAAATCCAATCAATCACACAAATACCCAGTAAACGACCACAAGACGTCTCATATCGTACCAAGGTCCCTGTGGCTACCCCCTTAGCCCAGGCCATGGATACTCCCAAAGTAACCATCATGTTCGCTAGGCCACAGTACCATCCACTAAACAGGCCATGGATACCCGCAGGTGATCCCCCCTGACTTAGTTCGCAATTGTCAATAACACGTCACAAAACATGTAGCACACAACATACAATAGCCACGTATAGTCCATGCATCTTTGACAACACATTATCACTGCAATCAAAACATTTCCAAACACTTTGCATCATTTTCACCCTAATAAATCATAAGAAAAGAGGAGCTATGAAACTCACCTGATGTTCAAGCAGCTTTCGAATATCTTACACAAAGCTACACAAAAGAATATAAACGTGTTACACGCGACTAAGCCAAATGCTTAAGTCCATGTAACAATCATATGATGGATGTCTATGGTGATTAATTATCCCCATGGGTCACCCTGACACCATGCCCAACTTTAACCACTTTATTTACTCATAATTCTAGTGATCTACATTTTATTCAGAAATGCAGAATTTTAGTGTATCTTTACTAACTTAAAAACCTTACTTGCTGACCTTCATAAATTATACCAAAAATCACCTAAGTTCATTTATGAGTTTACTAACTACCTTGTGATTTCCAAGTATCCATTACATGTGCAACTATCCTAAATAAAATCAAACTTCAAAACTGTCCCAATTCGGATCTGATTGCACACTAAAATGTATGGCCCTCATTACCATACTTAGGCAACTAATTAGAGGCTAATTTTCTCAGGGAAGTTAATAGACATATAGAACTTAACTTTTGTGTTTTGGCTAACCTTAATTCGAATTTTAAATATGGGTTTTACCTCTCTAATTCTGACCTAAATCTGACCTGTATTTACTGTTTTGACAACTTTTCTTGCAAGTTGGGGGGGGGTGTTTGGGGGGGTGGGGGGGTGGGGGGGGGTGTTGGGGTTTTGGAGGTGTTGTGGGATAAACCATTTGACTACTTCCAGAACTCAAAATCGACCGAGGCTTGACTTTTTTGGAAAGTTACATTCAATGAGATACTGTTTAGAGTCCATAAACACTCAAAAACCTATTACCATCATAGAGATATTCACTCGTGAACACAACCTTAAATTCTGCTCACCCTAAATCAAGATCTGACACAAACCCTAACATGAAACATGCATGATCATAACCCTAGACTAAGCCTAATCATTATTATATCATTAATTGTTCCTTTATATTTTATATTTCTATAACCCTAACCATCACTTAAAAATGTTACAAGAATATATAAATTATGTAGGATTAACATGCTTACCTATGAATGCTAGAACCAAAACAACAAGTTCTTGTCGTTTCTTAGATCAAACATGAAAATCAACTTCCCCTTAGGTTTCGGGTCTGCATATGAACACCAAAAGATGGAAGGAAGGGAATGACTATGTTTAATGTATTCAACCCCTAAAGCATCATTATCCTATCCTATAATACAATTTTTGACAAAACACAATAGAAAACTTCCTAAGCCCATGAGACAAAAAAACCCAAAACCGATCGTCCCCCCTTATGTAAACATATTTAAAATTTTTTTTATTTTAATTTTATTAATAATGTAACTAATTACCTCATCACCTTAATTTTTCATAAAAAACAACCTAAGCTAATATTGGGTAACCCTTTTTAACGGAAAACCAAATACAAACCTTCTAAAAATAACTTTTTCATTTCACATTTCACTTTCCTAATATAGAGATTATGTCTACAAACTTCCATATTTCACTCTCTTAACTTATTTACATCATAATACATTTCCCATAAACGCTTAACACAAAATCAATCCAACTATTGACGTAGCAATTCATGCTATACATCATTACTTTTCCATTATCACTATACGTGAACAAATGGAATACTTATCATCAAACACAAACACACTCTAAATGAGATTATCATACACCTCAAAATGATATCAAGCACCTATTCAAACCACTTAGCACACATATATTACACATAGCACACAAAAAAATCACACATAATGAACTCTTAGCCATTTCTAAAGGTCTCACTATCCTGATTAAATCACGGTTGTCACATAATGGGACAAAGCTAAGAGCTCATCACGCTCGATCGAGTCAAAATTTATTCTTATTCTACCCAGCAGGAAAGTCAAACATTGTGACAAAACACTTATTTTATTTTTTTGAAATTTTCTACCTTTTGCATAAAATCACAATATTTTTGAAATTTTGGTGGTAAAATCGGGATTATGTGAAAACAACGACTACATGTACGATCAAATCGATAGATTTCCCCTATACTAGAACTGAACATTGTCCTCAAAGTTTTAAGAAGGGTATCTACGTAATTCTAAAGCCGTTTATTAATTATGCTAATAGATAAAACATTAGTCAATAAGATCTAGGATATCGGATTCCTATATATAAGCATGCTAAGTATTGAAGATTGAGTGAACGATGGACAAAACCACAAGCACGAGAGTCTTCATAATCCGGGCAATCCTAGACATAAAACACAAAACATAAAACATGAGAAAGGAAGAGGCTAGCCTCCTCTCATCACACTTATTATAAAATAGAAAAAGAAGATAGAAACACGGGAACCGAGTCACAAGCCTGACTCGACCCCGAATTTAGTGGTTCATGGGGAAGGTTTGGAGATCTGGGACAACCATAGGTGGTATGTCCCCTCCAAAATAGTGCTTGAGTCTATGATCGTTCACCTTAAAGTTTGGTCCGTCGGTTTGAGATAACTTGACGGTACCATAAGGGAAAACTTGAGTAACGGTGAACGGTCTGGTCCAACGGGTTTTGAGCTTGCCCGAGAAAATATTTAATCGAGAATTGAAGAGAAGAACTCGATCACCAGTGTTGAAAACGCGGTTCTTAATCTTAGAGTCATGAATCTTCTTCGTTTTCTCTTTGTAGATTAAAGAGTTCTCGTAGGCTTGAACCCGGAGTTCATTTAATTCATTCATTTGAACTTTTCGGTGATCACCCGCGGTCTTGCAATGTTTCAAGGCCCAATAGGCCTTGTGTTCAAGCTCGATAGGAAGATGACAAGCCTTTCCGTATACTAGCTTATAAGGAGTGCACCCGATGGGTGTTTTGAAAGCAGTACGGAAGGCCTATAAAGTATCGTCTAACTTATCGGACCATGAAGCATGATTTTCACCTATGGTCCTTTCTAAGATACGTTTCAAACCACGATATGAAACCTCCACTTGTCAACTCGTTTGTGGATGATACGCGGTAGAAAGACGGTGAGTAACTCCATACTTAAGCATGACCTTTGCGAATTGGTCATTATAAAAGTGAGTACCGCGATCACTAATTATAGCACGAGGAGTTCTAAATCGGGCGAAGAGAGATTTCAAAATTTTCACGACAACTCGGGCATCGTTTGTGAGGAGCGCTTTTGCTTCAACCCATTTAGACAAATAGTCGACGGCCATGAAAATGTACTTGTTTCCTCGAGAAGATGAAAATGGTCTCATAAAATCAATGCCCCACACGTCAAAGATCTCGCATACTTGAATTGGATTTTGAGGCATTTCATCTTTTTGCGAGATTTTGCCTTGACGTTGACATGTGTCACAAGACTTAACCATGTTGTGGGCATCGCGGTAAATCGTCGTCCAATAGAAACCGGAATCAAAGACTTTTTTCGCGGTGTACTTCGCACCATGATGTCCCCCGATGGGTCCATTATGGCAAGCCGTAAGGATATCAATGGCTTCTTGGCCGTAAACACATCGTCTAATCACTTGATCTGCACCAATTCTAAACAAGTAGGGGTCGTCGCAAAAGTAATGCCTTACATCCTTAAATATATTTTTCTTTTGTTGAGACGACATCCCTTTAACAATAAAATTCCCCGCATGGTAATTTGCAATGTCGGCAAACCATGGGGTACTAGAATCACCACGAAAAGATATCATTCCAAGGGTCTCGAGAGGAAATGTTTTATTAATTTCCTTTTTTCTCGAGATCACCTTGATGATGATTTTCTAATCAAGATAAGTGGTCGGCCGCGAGATTCTCTGCTCCTTTTTTTATCACGAATAATGACATCAAATTCTTGGAGTAGGAGAATCCACCGGAGCAATCTCGGTTTAGCATCTTGCTTAGCAAGAAGATATTTGAGAGCCGAGTGGTCCGTATACACTATGGTTTTCGACAAGACTAAATAGGACCGGAATTTCTCGAAAGCATACACCACGGCTAATAATTCTTTCTCGTAGTAGTGTAATGAGCTTGAGCATCGGTCATAGTCTTGCTCGCATAGTGTATAGGCTGAAATGTTGGGTCTTGCGTTGCCCCAAGACTGCATCTAACGCAAAATCACTAGCATCACACATAATCTCAAATGGTAGGTCCCAATCAGGGCACCTAAAATCGAGCTTCCTTTAAATTTCTTCTTAGAATATTCAAAAAAAACGCTTAAATACATTCTTTTGGAGAAGATAACGGGATTCTTTTCAGGAGAAGGTCATACCGCCCGGTGCGATTTTATAGAACAAGCGTTGAATAAATTGACGATTGACCTAAAAAACTGCGAACACCTTTGACGAAAGTGGGATGAGGTAGTTTTGCTATTACATTAAATTTAGCCCTATCAACCTCAATACCATCTTTAGAGATCTTATGGCCCAAGAAATGCCCTCTTTGACTATGAAACTGGCTCACCTACTTCTCCCAATTTAGAACTTGGTGTCTTTCGCACCGTTTTAGCATTAGTCTAAATGGGAGACGTGTGCCGAGATTCAGAAAGAATCGCCCTGAAGAGACGATAAAATCATTCCATGTAAGACCTCCAATTATTTCCTCGATCAGTCAGTGGAAAATTAGCCACATGCACCCTTCTGTCGGACAACAGATAACAGCCTAGACAACACCAATACATACAACGCCACAAAAAGCATACACGTACCATGGTAGAACAATCTCTCCTCACAACAAACAACGGAAGGAAACAACAAAAAACAGAGAGCGAGCATCGCCTCACCGAACTATCATTTACTTCTGCGCGTCATGTAACATGCTTCACAGGCACGACAATCCAAAAGCGCAAGGCTGGCTCATCATTTCACGACATGATCGAGGATATAATGGAGGTCTTCATGGAAGAATTTCTCGTCTTCGGGATTCTTTCTCATCTTGCCTCTCCCATTTAGACAAAATGCTAAAACGGTGCGAAGACACCTAGTTCTAAATTGGGAGAAGTGCCATTTCATGGTCAAAGAGGGCATTGTCCTTGGCCATAAGATCTCTAAAAATGGTATTGAGGTTGATAGGGCTAAATTTAATGTAATAGCAAAACTACCTCATCCCACTTTCGTCAAAGGTGTTCGCAGTTTTTTAGGTCAATCGTCAATTTATTCAAGATTTCTATAAAATCGCCCGGCCGATGACCCATCTCCTAAGAAAAAGAAACCCCGTACATCATACTCAAAAGCATGTATTTAAGCGTTTTAAATCTTAATGAAGAAATTAACAGAAGCTCCATATTAGTTGCCCCTGATTGGTGAACCTACCAATTGAGATTAAGTTGATTGCTAGTGTTATTTGCGTTAGATGATGTCTTGGGGGCAACGCAAGACCCAACAATTCAGCCTATACACTATGCAGCAAGACTATGACCGATGCTCTACTCATTACCACTACTACGAGAAAGAATTATTAGCCTTGGTGTATAGCTTTTCGAAGAACATTCGGTCCTATTTAGTCTTGTCGAGCAACACACCAAATAAGTGTTTACGGACACTCAGGACTCTCAAATACTTACTTGCTAAGAATAACATGCTAACAAACCGAGACCAACGCTCTGGTAGAATCGCCTCACTCCAAGCACTTCAAATGACAATCACACGTGATACAAAACAGAGCAACAAGAATCACCGCGCCGACCCGCGAACCGAATACATCGACGATCTAAGAAAATCCTCAACAGGTGAGATCTCTTGGAATGCGATATCATTATTCATGATGACACAACAACTAGTACCCCCATGCAGCTTTAGCCGACTTGCAAATATACCTGCGAGAGGAATTTAGTAGTAAAACAAAGGATGATCGACCAACACACACACAGAGAAACACAAATTCTATTCAACAAAGGATGTGAAACCTTTATTTTACTGGACCGACTCCTACTATGTTATACAAATAAACTACTCACAGATCAAGTGATTAGACGTTGTGTTTACGACCAAGAAGCCGTTGATATCCTCACGGCTTGCCATAATGACCCACCAAGGGACATCATGATGCAACAACAACCGCTAAGAAACTCTTGATTCCGGTTTCTATTGGCCGACTATTTATCACGATGCCCATGACATGGTGAAGTCATGTCAACGTCAAGGCAAAATCTCGCAAAAGGACGAAATGCCCCCAAAATGCAATTCAAGTTTGCGAGATCTTTGACGTATGGGGCATCGACTTTATGGGCCTGTTCCCGTCTTCTCGAGGGAACAAGTACTTCTCAAGCCGTATGAACTACTTGTCTAAATGGGTTGAAGCAAAAGCGCTCCCCACTAATGATGCCCGAGTTGTCGTAAAATTCTTAAAATCTCTCTTCGCCTGATTTGGAACTCCTCGTGCTATAATTAGTGATCGTGGTAGTCATTTTTGCAATGACTAATTCGCAAAGGTCATGCTTAAGTATGGAGTTACCCACCATCTTTCTACCGCGTATCATCCACAAACTAGTGGACAAGTAGAGGTTTCAAATCGTGGTTTGAAACGTATCTTGGAAAGGACCATAGGAGAAAATCATGCTTCATGGTCCGATAAGTTAGATGATGCTTTATAGGCCTTCCATACCGCATTCAAAACACCCATCAGATGCACTCCTTATAAGCTTGTGTACGGAAAGGCTTGTCATCTTCCTATCGAGCTTGAACACAAGGCCTATTGGGCCTTGAAACATTGCAATTTTGATCTCAAGTCCGCGGGTGATCACCAAAAAGTTCAAATGAATGAATTAAATGAACTCCGGGATCAAGCCTACGAGAACTCTTTAATCTACAAAGAGAAAACGAAGAAGATTCATGACTCCAAGATTAAAAACCGCGTTTTCAACGTTGGTGATCGAGTTCTTCACTTCAATTCTGGATTAAAGATTTTCCCGGCAAGCCAAAACCCTTTGGACCAGCCGTTCACCGTTACTCAGTTTTTCCTTATGTACCGTCGAGTTTATCACAAACTATAACCAAACTCAGGTAACGGGTCCATAGACTCAAACATTATTTTGGAGGGGACATACCACCTATGGTTGTCTCGGATCTCCAAACCTTCCACATGGACCACTAAATTCAGGGTCGAGTCAGGCTCGTGACTCGGTTAACAAAAATAAGCGTTTCTCGGGAGGCAACCCGTGTTTCTATCTTCTTTTTCTATTTTCTAATACGTATGACTTAGGAGGGCTCGCGCTCATCCTTCTCGTGTTTGGTGGCTTTGTTTATTTTCAATTGCCTCGGATTATGAAGACTCTCGTGCTCGTGGTTTTGTCCATCGTTCACTCGAGCTTCAATCCTTTGCATGCTTATATATGGGAATCCGATATCCTAGATCTTATTGACTAACGTTTACCTATTAGCATAATTAATAAACGGTTTTAGATTTACGTAGAGACCCCTTTATATAGGGCTTTCTTAATGCAAATGTATTTTTAGTATGGGGGTGGCAATCTCACATTGAGGACAATGTTTAGTTCTAGTATGGGGGGTATCTATCGATTTGATCTTACTTGCATTTGCTTTGTCTTTATGTAACCCTGTTTTGCCACTAAAATACCAAAAATATGTGATTTTACGCCAAAATTTTTTTTTCAAAAATAAAATAAGTGTTTTTACCCAAATGAATTGACTTTATGATGGTGAGAACAAGAATAAATTTTGACTTGATCGAGCATGTTGCCTCTAGCTTGCCCCTTAACCGATATAAATTAAAACATATTGCTAGTAAACACCCCCATGTTTCAAGTCATTGACGACGTCCAAATAAATCTACTATTTATTTTGGGTGTTTACGCTGATTGCTTGTAATTCTTGTATTAATAAAATCGCCATAAGCTAAAAACATCATTTAATGTAAACAGGCATCAAGCAATTAAACTGGTTGACATCAATCCACTATTAAATAATAATTTGAAATAATAAGTCTCATGTCTGTTTTATTTTTATTGGTTACGTAAATTGGCTACGTTTCGCGATAAAATACGTTTAGGCATACCCGGAACCACCAAAATAAATCTACGCTTCAACAAATGCTTAGTTTTATTTTCAATGACTAAAGTTTCTAAAACCTTACCACATTTAAACAAATGGGACGCCTACATATAACAAGGAATGAGCAAGACTTGTCAAGTTACAATTTTTTGATATCACTTTAGATAACAAAGACAAACACTTTACCTTATACATTTTTAAAAAAAAAATAAACCCGCTTTATTTTTCATTTACAAGTAATACACTTATATTTACCAAGTAAATATCTAAGAAACACTTCTCCTTATATCAAGGGGATGATCTCAACTATTGAGTGACAAAGAAACATAAGTAATAAATTATAGTAAGGTGCAAGTATGGGATTATAAGACTTCTATCATGACTAGTGATTTAAGTCACTAGTCATCCCTATTGGACCATGTGAGCCATCCCCCCCCCCCCCTTGACCATAAGACTATTAGTATTTGTTATTTACTAGTCTACATTACTTATACTTCACTTTAGAAAGAGAAAAACATACATCCATTTCCTTTACCAAAAATCAAAACAATTCTTCCCTTTTTGCTCTCATTTAGCCACGGCAAGAAACCCCCCCCCCCCCTAAATAAATCATACAACTTATTTTACAACATATACAAGCATACCTACACTATATCTAAGATACCTCAAGGTGATTTGAAGTATTGGTTAATCATTTAAAAGGATTAAGGCAAGGAAAGGAAGATTAGGGTTTCTATTGGAAAACTAGGGTTTCAAGTGTGCAAGCTTGGGTTTAAAGTCTAAACAAGGGTTTAGCACATATTTCTCATCATCATTGTTCATCATAAAGTCATCTAAAAACATTTATCTTTTCATTTCATGAGTTTATATGTATATGATGTTCTATGTAGTAAAATCATCATTTAAGACATGTTTAACTTGTAAAAGTGGAATTTTCTTGTAAACATGATTTTATGAACTTATACACATGTTATATGGATGATATTATGAGGTTATAAATGGATAACCTACGTTTTTACAATCCTTAGTTAAGCTTAAAAGTGTTAATGCAAGATTAGGGTTTTTAGGGATTTACATACCTTCACCACTACCACAGATACCTTCACCACCACTCCCAGTACCACCACCAGTACCTGTACTACCTGCATCACCACCTGCTAGTCCTATTCGTCCGTGTCTATCGAGCTTCTATGATCCGGCTAAGAGCGAAGCCGCATCTACTTCCCATTCACTACCATTACCACCACCCATCATACTCTCCCATACTAGACCAGTTGCACCATTATCGGGGACATCACCCTTGCATTTACTCTCCACTGACCGTAGAGAGGATAAACCCGATGTTTGCTTACCACCTCGGAAGAGGTTATGTTCTACCCAGGGTCCTAGGTATGAGATTAGAGAGAGTTCAGCTGTTGCTGCCGCTAGACCGATTGGAGGTCGTAGAGCAAACTATGGGTTTGTCGGTACTATGGATACCGAGATCAGACGATAGAGAGCCGAGGAGGTCGGCTATGGGATTAGAGATGTTTGGGTAGACCCGAGAGAGGCTGTTGAGGAGGTAGCATCAATGACCCTTGAAGGGGTCAATACTAGGATGACCGAGCTTGCTACAGTTCAGGAGCAGGACATGCAGGATATCTATGATGTGATAGGGGATACTCAGGACATGCAGACCCAGATATATCAGAGAGTTGAGACATTGGTTGATGATAGTCAGTACCACTATGAGACTGCACGACTACTAGATCAGGAGGCTCTGGTTTCCCGGGAGGCATGGGGACGCTCCATAGAGGTTAGCTATATGACACGTTCAGAGATTATGGCATTACGCTCTGTAGTGATGGGTCAGCAGGCAGTGATTTCACAGTTGTAGGCAGCTGACCGTAGGAGTCAGACTGTGACTTCAAATATGCTACAGGCAGACCGCATGAGGCAGGCAGAGATTGCAGCATTACGGACATTTGACCATACCCGACAAGAACAGCCTGTGCAGACTTTAACATTAATGCAGTCACTACAAGGACAGGTGACCACTTTACAGGGACAGGTGACAGCACTGCAGGGACAGCAGGGACCCTCTGGAGGTCCAGCACAGCCAGTTGCACTGGAGGAGGCCGGTAGTAGTTCATAGATCCGGTTATGACTAGTTGTTTTGTATATAGCCTATTAAGTATTACGGTATGACTCCCGCTATATGGCTCTAGGTTTATGTTGTATTACGTGCAATCTTTTGTTTTAGACCGGCTAAGTTTTATGGTTTTATACCAGCAAGCACGGTAGTAGTATTTGTATTTTCATTTCTTGTATCAAGAAATCGTGTATGTTTTCCATGTATATATAGAATGGTGGTATTATGTCAGGAATGTAATATGTTTTGGTTGTAATTGAATTTGTGTCAATGAATGTCGATTTATCTATACTAGTGTTGAACTCAGTTCAGTTATATATTTCACTGTAGGATGTGATCTTGTTTTATTTATTGTGTATATGTTATGTCATGGTTAAGATTTTATGAAATCTAATGGGTGTTATACTTTTTGTGATTGAAGAAAATGGCATCGAAAAGAACCACGAGGGCTAGACCAGCCCCAGAAACAACAACTACTACCACATCTGTCACCAATGCCCAACTTTAGGAAATGATTAATCAAGGTGTCACTGCTGTAAAAGAAAAAAAACCTGTAGCACGCATGCCAACTAGAATGGCGATGACAGCCATAATCCTCGAACGGGTGTCAGGAGATTGAACGAGAACACGTTACTCGATAGTGCACCTATCAAACTCTCATGAAGTGCCAACCTAGTATTTCAAAGCACTGAGGGAGTTGTTAATCAACTCATGGTTTGAAGGATGAGACTGATTCGCATAAGCAACTGCTCTAATAGATAATCAGATCAAGATTCATAGTACTCTCTCGCAGGTGCTTGAACCGTGGTGGAACTCCCACTAGGATTGTTTCGTTGGATGTTGCGTATTCAATGAATTGCAGATCAGTGAAAGAAAATGACTGACAAGTACGGTCCTAGAACAGCTATGAAGAAGCTCAAAGTTGAGTTATGGAATTTGAAAGTGAAAGGTATCGATGTGACAGGGTACAATCAACGATTCCAAGAACTAGCACTACTGTGTGTTAGAATGTTTCCTGCAGATTCGGAACAAGGATTAAAGGTATGTCGGTGGGTTGCCCGACATGATTCAGGGAAGTGTTGTGGCATCAAAACCGAAAACCATGCAGGAGGCTACTGAAATGGCATCCGAACTGATGGATAAGAAAATCAACACTATCGCTGAAAGGCAGGCTGAAAACAAGTGGAAGTTTGATGACACTTCCAAGAACAACCAGAACCATCCACAGCATAACAAAAGGCAGAATACTGGCAGAGCCTACACTGCGGGATCTGGTGATAAGAAACAGTATGGAGGATCTAAACGTTCGCCCTTGGGTCTTTTTCAATACTTGTTTGTTCCATTTAATAGTTATACTAGTTTGGGTTATTAGCTTATCAGCTTATTATTATTTTTTGCAGCTTATTGCTTTAGCTTTTCGGAATCGTTTTTCTTTATAAACCTCAGATTTAGTGTCAAGAATTTTTATAAATTTTCTCATAATTTTCGGATTTCATTTTATATTTTTAATCTAATTTTTAGTTTAAAAAGCTTTATAATTAGTTTTAAATTAATAAAAATACAAAAAAAATATTTTCTTTTTCTAAAAATTAATTTTATCCTTTTAGTCTAATAACTTTGCATTTTGAATTCTTAGAGCTTAATTTGGTAATGTTTAGTTTATCCGTTAGCCCGTTAGTCGTTAATTAACCGTTAAATGCTTAATTGTCGTGAGAATTTAATTGTGCCTTTAAATCTAGTTTAGCGTGCCTTTTTATTTGCTTCCCTTTGCGTATTTAGTACTCCCTCCTAAAGTATTTAAAACTAAAAAAATACAAAAATATTTTATTTTTCTCGATTTATTTTCGTAAATTTATTAGAAAAACCAAAAATAATTTTCCTAAAGTATTTAAAATACAAAAAAATATTAAAAAACAACAAAAAAACAACTGTTGTGTCACTTGTGAAATCGGCTCACCTTAAGATTAAAAACTATAAGAGATGTATAAGGAGGGTTGATCCTACGATCTTCGACCTGAAAAGAGAAGGTTTTTAAAACGCTTCGCGCTTACCCTCTCCTCCGCTTCTTTGTGCGTTTTCTAGAGAGCTACCGTACACTTGTTCGATTATCGGTTACAAAAATATTTTTCTTTTTATTTTGTTTTTAGTGCATGCGCACCCGCTCTTCATCGAATTTAATTGTCGAATCTTCCACGACTTCGAAACGTCGTAATCGTAGACATTCCAAGCAAAGAGTCGAACCGTTTTCTCTTAAAGAGACTCCCATAGTTACGATGGCCGATCAACGTACTATGGCGGAATTACTCCAAGCACCCACCGAGGGTTACGAAGATGCTATCATTATTCCCGTTATTCTCACGGAGAATTTTGAGCTTAAACATGGTCTTCTAAATCTTGTAACTTCAAAATTTTTTTACGGATTTGAGAAAGAAGATCCTCATGATCACATTCGTTGGTTTAACAAGATTACTTCCACGATTAAGTATAAAGAAGTGCCTAATTCGTCGATTTTCTATCGAGGGGGCAGCCCGGATTTGGCTCGAAAAAGAACCCCCTCGTTCTATTCTTACTTGGGAAGACCTTGTTTCCATGTTTATTAACCACTTCTTTCCTCCTTCCAAAACTACAAATCTCCGAAATGAAATTACAAATTTTGAGCAACGATTTGATGAATTATTTTATGAGGCATGGGACCATTTCAAGGATCTCCTTCATGCATGCCCACATCACGGTTTTACGGAATTGCATCAACTTGACACCTTCTATAATGCTTTAACACCGACCAATCAAGATTCTTTGAATGCCGCTGCCGGTGGTAATCTTTTGACTACAACTCCTCGTGAATCTTTGACTATTATCGAGAATAAGTCGAAAGTTAGCACTTCACGAAACAAACGGGTTTCCAAAGTAAGTGCTAATACTTCTTCTTATACCACGACATGTCCATCGGAGATTGCCGCTCTTACTGATGTCGTTAATGCTATGCTTCGTCATGTTAAGACCTCACCTCTAGAGACCGTTAAAGAAATTTCTGAAAGTTGTGTGACATGTGAGGGACCGCATCCCTACTATGAGTGTCTTGCCGCCGATGGTAACACTTTCAATGCTTCTGCAGTCGTAGCGACCTATAATCAGAATCAAGGATATCGTCCTCAAGGAGACCCGAATTATCGTGCTAGCAATCAAATAGGACCACCTGGTTTTCCTCCCGTGCAAAATAATCAAAACCGTTTCAATCAAAATCAATGGTACAATCAGAACCGAAGAAATAATTTCAATCAAGGTAACCAGAATTATCAAGCTCCGCCTCAAGTTGGACCTTCAAACGATCTCTCAAACTACATAAAGACAAATGAAGTTAATATGAGAGTAATGCAAAATCAAATAAGCAATATGAGGACGGAATTAAAGAAAGAGATGGATACTACGTTGAGTAGGAAGAACAATGCGTTCAAGAATGAGTTAAGGAATGAGTTAACGAATGATATTAAGAACATGATGATCAATTTTTTTCAAATGAATATCGCTTCTTCTTTGGGTTCGGGTTCACTTCCTAGCAACACCATTGCTAACCCGAGAGGTGACTTGAAAGCAATCACCACTCGAATTGGTATTTCTTATGATGGACCTCCAATTCCACCTCTTCCCAAGGTGGTGGAACGGGAACCCGAGGTGACAAAGGATACGGTGCAATCGAGTACCAAAAACATCCAACCTCTGGTAGTCCAAATTCAAGCTCCAATTGATGAGCCCGTTGTTGCTCCTAAGCCTAAACCGTCTATACCTTATCCTTCAAGAGCTAACAAACAGAAGCTTCATGAAAAAGATGATAATCTAGCTTCAAAATTTGTTGAAATCTTTAGGGAATTACATTTCGAGCTTAGTTTCGCGGATGCTCTTCTACATATGCCAAAATTTGCTTCAATGTTTAAAAGTCTCCTTAATAACAAAGAAAAATTGTTTGACTTAGCTAAAACACCGATGAATGAGAATTGTTCGGCGGTTATCCTAAAAAAGTTACCCGAAAAACTTGGAGACCCAAGCGAGTTTCTTTTTCAATGTGATTTTCCGAAGATAGTTGAATGCTTAGCCTTGGCTGATCTTGGTGCAAGCATCAACTTAATGCATCTTTCCATATGGAAGAAGCTCTCACTCCCCGAACTTACTCCTACTCGAATGATTCTTGAACTTGCAGACCGATCGACTACTAGTCCATCTGGTATTGCCGAAGATGTCTTTGTAAAAGTAGAAAAGTTCCATTTTCTGGCCGACTTCGTAGTCGTTGATTATGTTGTCGATCCTCGGGTTCCCTTAATTCTCGGGAGACCCTTTTTGAGGATGACACGTGCTTTGATTGATGTTTATGGTGAAGAATTAACTCTATGAGTTGATGATGAAGCCATAACCTTTAAAGTCGGTCGAACTTCAAGATACTCCTACAATGATGCTGAATCGGTTAATCGAATCGATGTCATCGACGTTTCTTGTGAGGAGTATGCTCAATAAGTGCTCGGATTTTTAGATAATTCAACGAGTGGCAATTACACTCCATCTTTGGATCCTATCATTGCTTCTTATTCCCCTTTGTTCACTCCTTTTGAAGGAGGAGATTTAATTTTAGAAGAAATAGAGACTTTTCTACATACCCCGGATGAACTTTCTAATTTGGATGATGATTACTACGACACGAATGGAGATATTCTTTACCTTGAGAAATTGTTGAATGAAGACCCCTTTCTGAATCTTCCTCTGATGGAGAATGAGGAACTTAAGCAAGTTGATGTTACTATGACAAAGCCTTCGATCGAAGAACCATCGGTACTCGAGCTCAAGGATTTATCGTCTCATCTTGAATACGTGTTTTTAGAAGAAACCGATAAATTACCCATTATAATTACAAAAGACTTAAAAGATGATGAGAAGGACCGCCTTCTAAAGGTTTTAAAGTCGCACAAGCGTGCCATCGCTTGGAAAATATCTAACATTAAGGGAATCGACCCTCAATTTTGTACTCACAAAATATTAATGGAAGATGACTTTAAACCGGCGGTCCAACATCAAAGAAGGGTGAACCCGAAAATTCCTGAGGTTATCAAAAAGGAAGTTATCAAACTCCTTGATGCTGGATTGATTTACCCTATCTCCGATAGCCCGTGGGTGAGCCCCGTTCATTGTGTGCCTAAAAAGGTGGCATGACCGTAGTTGAAAATGAAGATAATGAGTTCATTCCTACTAGGTTAGTTACGGTATGGCGCGTTTGTATTGATTACCGAAAGCTTAATGATGCTACTCGTAAAGACCATTTCCCGTTGCCTTTCATGGACCAAATGCTAGAACGTTTAGCAGGGAACGAATACTATTGCTTTTTAGATGGATTTTACGGATATTTTCAAATTCCCATTGACCCGCAAGACCAAGAGAAGACCACCTTCACTTTCCCTTATGGGACGTTTGCCTACCGACGTATGCCTTTCGGTTTATGTAATGCTACGGGCACGTTCCAAAGGTGCATAATGGCCATTTTCCATGACATGATCGAGGAAACAATGGAGGTCTTTATGGACGATTTCTTGGTTTTCAAGGATTCTTTCTCCTCATGCCTCTCCTATTTAGAAAAAATGCTCAAATGGTGCGAAGACACTAATTTAGTTCTAAATTATGAGAAATGCCATTTTATGGTAAAATAAGGCATTGTTCTAGGACATAAGATTTCAAAGTTCAGGATTGAGGTCGGCAGAGCTAAAGTTGATGCTATAGCTAAACTCCCTCATCCAACTTCCGTCAAAGGCGTTTAAAGTTTTTTTAGGTCACGCCGAGTTCTATCGACGATTTATTCAAGATTTTTCTAAAATCGCCTGGCCGATGACCCATCTTCTTGAAAAAGAAACCCCTTTCATCTTCTCGAAAGAATGTATTGAAGCGTTTAATATACTTAAGAAGAAGTTAACCGAAGCCTCGATTTTAGTTGCCCCCGATTGGGACCTACCATTTGATATTATGTGCGACGCTAGTGATTACGCGGTACATGCAGTCTTGGGGCAACCTAAGACCAAATGTTTTCAGCCTATACACTATGCAAGTAAGACCATGACGGATGCTCGATCACATTACACTACTACGGAAAAAGAGTTATTAGCCGTGGTGTATGCTTTCGAGAAATTTCGGCCTTACTTAGTCTTATCATAGACCATAGTGTATACAGACCACTCGGCTCTCAAATATCTTCTTGCTAAGCAAGATGCTAAACCGAGATTGCTCCGGTGGATTCTCCTACTCCAAGAATTTGATGTCATTATTCATGATAAAAAAGGAGCGCAGAATCTCGCGACCGACCACTTATCTAGATTAGAAAATCCTCATCAAGGTGATCTCGAGAAAAAAGGAAATTAATAAAACATTTCCTCTCGAGACCCTTGGAATGATATCTTTTCGTGGTGATTCTAGTACCCCATGGTTTGCCGACATTGCAAATTACCATGCGGGGAATTTTGTTGTTAAAGGGATGTCGTCTCAACAAAAGAAAAAAATATTTAAGGATGTAAGGCATTACTTTTGCGAAGACCCCTACTTGTTTAGAATTGGTGCGGATCAAGTGATTAGACGATGTGTTTACGGCCAAGAAGCCATTGATATCCTCACGGCTTGCCATAATGGACCCACCGGGGGACATCATGGTGTGAACTACACAGATAAAAAAGTCTTTGATTTCGGTTTCTATTGGCTCAGGATTTACCGCGATGCAACAAATCATGGCTTAAGTCTTGTTGGACACATGTACGTCAAGGGCAAATTCTCTCAAAAGACGAAAAAATGCCTCAAAATCCAATTTAAGTATGCGAGATCTTTGACGTGTGGGGCATTGATTTTATGGGACCATTTTTATCTTCTCGAGGAAACAAGTACATTTTCATGGCCGTCGACTATTTGTCTAAATGGGTTGAAGTAAAAGCGCTCCTCACAAACGATGCCCGAGTTGTCGTGAAAATTTTGAAATCTCTCTTCGCCCGATTTAGAACTCCTCGTGCTATAATTAGTGATCGTGGTACTCACTTTTGTAATGACCAATTCGCGAAGGTCATGCTTAAGTATGGAGTTACTCACCATCTTTCTATCGCGTATCATCCACAAACGAGTTGACAAGTGGAGGTTCATATCGTGGTTTGAAACGTTCCTTTAGAATGGGACACAATAGGTGAAATCATGCTTCATGGTCCGATAAGTTAGATGATGCTTTATGGGCCTTCTGTACCGCTTTCAAAACACCCATCGGGTGCACTCCTTATAAGCTTGTGTATAGAAAGGCTTGTTATCTTCCTACCGAGCTTGAACACAAGGCCTATTGGGCCTTAAAACATTGCAATTTTGATCTCAAGTCCGCGGGTGATCACCGAAAAGTTCAAATGAATGAATTAAATGAACTCCGGGATCAAGCCTACGAGAACTCTTTAATCTATAAAGAGAAAACGAAGAAGATTCATGACTCCAAGATTAAGAACCGCATTTTCAACGTTGGTAATCGATTTTTTCTTTTCAATTCTCGATTAAAGATCTTCTCGGGCAAGCTCAAAACCCGTTGGACCGGACCGTTCACTATTACTCAAGTTTTCCCTTATGGTACCGTCGACTTATCTCAAACTGACGGACCAAACTTTAAGGTGAATGGTCATAGACTCAAACATTATTTTAGAGGGGACATACCACCTATGGTTGTCCCGGATTTCCAAACCTTCCCCATGGACCACTAAATTCGGGGTTGAGTCAGGCTTGTGACTCAGTTAACAAAAACAAGCGCTTCTCGGGAGGCAACCTGTGTTTCTATCTTCTTTTTCTATTTTTCTAATAAGTGTGACGTAAGGAGGCTCGCCTCTTCGTTTCTCATGTTTCGTGGCTTGTGTTTTATGTTCAGGATTGCCCGAATTATGAAGACTCTTGTGCTCGTGGTTTTGTCCATCGTTCACTCGAGTTTCAATCCTTAGCATGCTTATATATAGGAATCCGATATCCTATATCTTATTGACTAACGTTTATCTATTAGCATAATTAACAAACGGCTTTAGATTTACGTAGAGACCCTTTTATATTAGGATTATGCATTGATTTTAGTATGGGGGTGGCAGCTCCATATTGAGGACAATGTTTAGTTCTAGTATGGGGGGTATCTATCGATTTGATTTTACTTGCATTTGCTTTGTCTTCACGTAATCCTGTTTTGCCACCAAAATACCAAAAATATGTGATTTTATGCCAAAATTAAAAAAAATTCAAAAATATAATAAGTGTTTCGACATGAATTTTTGACTTTCTGATGGTGAAATCAAGAATAAATTTTGACTTGATCGAGCATGTTGCACTCTAGCTTGCCCCTTAACCTATATAAATTAAAGCTTTTGCTAGTCTTTTATACAAGAAGCTTTAAAACGCGAATTCTAGCTTGAAAAAGCCAAAAATTTGCAAGTTTCCATAATAGACTTTAAATATGCAAAGCTTGATTTTATTAGACTAAGCATTCGAGGATCTTTTATTAAAGATTTTAAATTTGCGAAGAACAAAAAATGATAGATTTGAATATAAGTAAGCGTGGAGTAGTTGGGTCTCTTTAGAGCTCATAGAGGTTAATTGTGGCTTTTTGCTCCCACCAGCTTAATAAACGTTATATATTTGTTAAATAAATTAAGTTGCTTGTGGTTTTATGCGATCTTAGATGTTAGATCCATCGTAAGAAACCTCTGGGTGAAAGTAAGTGTACACATCGAGTTTTATGTCAGTGTTGTGGAAATAGGCTACCGATTCCTACGGCTTCGCTACCGGTTGTCTAGGTAGTTAAAAGACCACAAGACTTGAAATTTGCTATAATAATAATAATAATCGTAATAAACCCAAACCGGCAAAAAAACCACTGGACCCATGGTCAGGTCGCATACCCGATGTGACGAGTCCTTTTAAAGGAGAGGTAATAATAAGAATAATAAATCCGAGACTGATAAAAGTTTATTGGACCATGGTCAGCTCAAATACCGATGTGGCAGTTTTTAAAAAGGTCGAGCATCTCCTGGTCGAAATAAGACCCTTGGACCATGGTCGGCTCACATACCGATGTGGCAGTTGTTTAAAGGACCGAGGGATAATAATGTAGCAATAATAATAATAATAAAGCCAAATTTCGACTCTAGGGTTACTAAATAAAGCCTCCGTCTCTGGACTCGTAGTTGAGTTATTTCGGATGAAATAAAAAGGATAACCCCTAAATCATGCGAAATTAGAACTTTAATCTGGACTTTATTATCACCATATCGTCTCTTTAGGAAAGGATTTCAAACTAATTATGGTCTAAACCGGGTTTACTTTATATAAATAAAGACATAATTTATTTGTCACCAATAATAAAAATAAAATCTTTAGAGGATTTAGGAATAAGGGAGCAGAAAGTAGCTTTGCCTACACAATTTGCATTTATGAGTAGTGTTAGCATCTTAACTTATATTTAACAATGATATTGTTTTTAAGTTTGGTTTGGGGTGGATGAAAAATTGAGGACGATGAATTTATCCTTTTGGACACTATTTATAAGTGTTTCTTGTTCCGTGATCCTAAAAGTAATGATTAAATAATGAAAGTCAAACAGGTTGTAGTTTCAAATAAATAATAATAATAATAATAAATATATATATAAAAAGAAATAGTAAAACGGGGCATTTCAAAACTAGTGATTTCTTAATCTCCTTAGATGAACATTTAGCTACTTTTCGAGGTAATTAGTCTTGGGGGGTTGAAATTTTTGGTTTTCTATATGTGTATTTATATCATTGCGTGAGGACACAGCAATAGCGTAGTATGGGAGATTTTTTATATGTGTTTAATCACATATCAATTTTCTTTATTAAAACAAGCTTAAATGACCAAAAACAAATAGAAAATACAATGTATTTGTCTGTTTTGTTAATTGTGTTGTGCAGGTAACGGATATATCAAAAATGGACAAAAATAAAGCCAAGAAGGACAAAAACGAGCACAAGATTAGAAGAGTGTGAGAAAGCGAATCCGAGAGCGTATTCATCTTTAATGGGCCAACCCGTACCCGTTTAATGGGCCAAGTCAGCCCATTAATGATAACAAACCTTAGCCTAAATATAAGCCTTTATCCAAGTCCAAAATACAAATCCAAATCCAATCCAATGTCCAAAAGAAATAAACCAAGCCCAAGTATTAAGCCTAAACCCAAAATCTCTGATCCAAGTCAAAGTTACTAAAACACGGGTCAAATGTACTGTTTATCATCTTCCCTCTCATTTTCACTTGCAACGAGTAAAACAGATAAAACCATCTCATCCACACGCCCTCCTCTTCTAGAAGACCAACGTGGCTCAAGTGTGACATCATTATCTGCCACGATGGCAATCCTGAGGTATCATATTGGCTAATGAGATGTGGAGTATGATCTAAGGGCTCAAATGATGGATTTGGAGTTTGTTAGCAATCAAGGGCTAAGATTGAAGCTGAAGAATGCTCCTCCTCACCTAGAAGCTTCTTCTCATCACTATAAATAGAGGCATTTACACAGTTAGAAATATCTAGCTTTGAGTAGTATTTTAGCTTAAATTTTTAGCTTATTGTCTTTTTATTATTGTAATTTCCTTTTCAAAGCTTGTAATCTTTTAATCATTAATAAAATTTGAGTTTACTTTTATATTGTGTATTGAATTAAGTTTTTAAGTTTTATGAAGTTTGGTTTAATATGTGTTTAGATGTGACTAATAAGCTCAATAAGCTCTTTGTTACTTAATAAGCTAACACTTATTAAGTTAAACTTGCTAATAGCTTAACTAAATACGTTTTTCCACTAAATTACCTCAAAAATCATAATAAGCTAAGAATGGAAGATAAGCCAGAAATGGAAGGGCTTATAGGACTATACCAGCTTATGTAAGTAAGCTGGAGCTTGTAGATTAAGCTCTAAAGAGCATTTTAAGTCCTTGTTTAGAGCAAAGGACTAGGTATGTTTACTTTTTCTATTTTAGCTTAATTTCTGTCTCAGCTAATTAATCTGCTTAATCTTTGCTTATTTTTGTTTAAATGTGATTATTTTGCTTAATAGTAGCTTATTATGCTTAATTGTAGCTTAAAAGTTAGTTTAAATTTAGTTTTAAATAAAACTACTCATTAGAAAGTTAAAACTACTCATTAGTTTAGCTTATGGTAGAGTGCTTATTCTTCTTAGGATTTTGCTTATTTGTCTTTAATAATCATAGTATTTCATTTGTTTTTACAATTTAAATCTTATCTAGATCTGTTGTAACTTAAAAGTTAAATTTCATGTTTTAAAGGGGTGTTTGGGTTAAGTAGTTTAGATATAGGAAAGATATGTGTAGGCTGTTTTAGTGATTAAAATGGATTTCATAAGCTCTATTTAAGTCTGAATTCAAGTTTTCATAAGCTTAGAATAAGTATTGTTATGTTCTCTATCAAATGTTCAAAACTTCTAGTCCATTGGTTTTTCAAACTGTGTACTTGATAAACTTTCAAAAGTCTATTAGAGTTGTGGTTTTTACGCTTAAAATCAGTTTGAATTGCATCATTATACATCTATTTTTGAGTTATTAAACTTAGGAATAGCCTTTTAGATGTTTTGAATAAAATCAGTCAAGTTAAGCTAGTTAGATGTTGTTCTTAGAGGTCTGAACTTGCAGATCTTTCATGGAAATTCCTAGCT